>CAEMYA010000211.1:1925986-1936099 GCA_903131615.1 Diplodus sargus
CAGGATGAGACAGCAGGCTCTTGTTCACGCAGAGACGTGGCTGCTTAACGTCTAACACTGCAGCATCGCCCACGCTCGTGTTACCTCAGATTAACCTCGAGGCGTAAAAGCAAAGCTCACACATAGACGCTGTTGACATTTGATCCTGTAAAAAACAGATGTGATGATGTGATAATGAACATTTACATTAAACGCCTGATGGTGAAACTACATGAACTCACCCCAGCATAGAAATAAACAGACTGAACGTCGAGGTTTCTAACCTGGAGGACTTTGAGACAATGTGGCTTGAACACCGTACGCCCCCTACTCCGACTTGCAGCATCCAATGAGGACCTTGTGACCATAGCTGCTTTTTTCTGCAGCTCTGTAGCTGTTTGTGAAGAACCTGTAGGAATAAAAACCAAAGTAGAGAGAGAGAGAGAGGGATCACAGCTGAGCCCAGCCGCACACTGCACCCCGCTGCCTCCTGTAAGGACAGACTGCTGTGAAATCTCTCATCAGTAATGACCAAATTCAGCTATTGCAAAAAAAATAAATAAATGTATCCCAGTACTGTTATGCTGAGGTAAAATTCAATCATGTTGTTGTGACTGTGAAGCGGCAGAAGGAGACTGTCAGAGTGACACAAAGTCAGCTGAGGGGTTTTTATTGCAGGGTTTGACACAGAGGCTGCGTGTGTGTGTGTGTGTGCGTGTGGGTAAACATTTTCTGCAATACCGTTGGCGTTTCTAATCTGCTGCCTGCAGTGCGCCACAGACGCATGAATTGACACCATCAAATGAGGTGCGTCAGTTACTGCTTTTCAGTGCGTTTGGGCCTGAACAGCTTTCCCCAGGTGAAGCTGTTGACCAGGAGTGTTACACAACTGTTATGGAAGTTGCAAACCAAGGAGTTTCATGCACAATGCAGATGCAAACAAACACGTCAGGCTACAACTCAGGCTTGTATTTCTGAGGGGAACTGTGTGCAAAATCCAGGCTGTCCTCATCAGAAAGGAAACCATATAGGTCGACTGTGAAAGCAGCTTATTATGACCCATGTTCATGTATTTAACCTCACTTTTGCGATTTGATTGAGCACAATTCTGATCCAAGTGATCTCTTTTCTTCCGTGGATGATAAGAACCAGCCAACATTGGTTTCGTCGTATCATTACAGATCTCCAGTACACAGTGTCCCGACTCTCATCAGAACTGTGAAGTACAAAATCATGTTACAGGCTTTAGGAAAATGTGTAGGAGCATGTGTGAGAAAAATGTGCTAAAAATATTTGATAATTAATCAACAAAACTCTTTAGAAATGAATAAAACAGAAAGAAAACTGTTACTGTTTCAAGATTTGCTGATGCTCTTTTCTTTTTTTTTAATTTAAAATCAAATATATAAGATTTGAACCGGGAACCCTCTAACAAAAAAAGCCCACTGCTCTCACCTTCAGGTCGCTCCCGCTCTCCTTTAATGATCCCGTTCTATTTGTAGCTCTGCTCAGACCCAATGTCGGCCACAGTAAATGGGAATATATTGGTCTGGGGCTGATGAGGGGCGTATAAACGGGGCTGTGAGGAGGAGGAGGGTGTCAGAGTGTGTGTGGGGAGGGCAGACCTGACTCAGCTGAACGGACCGTCGGTGACACAGACTCCTGGAAGTGGGTCAAGTACACACACCTCCATGCTGAACCGCGCAGACAGTCAGCGCCTATTAACCCAAACCCATAAATGAGCAAAGCACCGTACGACTTGTGAATTATCATAATATGTAAATTAAAATCAAGTAATTAAGGCAGGCCATAGAGGTACAGCATTTTAAGCCAGTTTTGCTTTAAGTATCGACATTAGCTTAGCACAGCGTGCCCCCCAGCACATGATAATAATGATGATAAATAATTCTACCCCCGGCAGAGCCGAAAATACTCCTCCTACGGCAATTCTAAAACAGGTAACAGACTCAGCTGTTAATCCTTTAAATGTGAGGAAGAGATGCTTATACATATTCATGCATATTAATGCAGTGCTGCAACCCAACCTGACAGGGGAGCTTATTAAATTCTGGTTCTTTAAAACCACCATGACATTCAGGAGTCTAAATCCTGTCCTAACCTTGTTAGCTTGTGTAAATAACAACGATGTGGGGGAATCGCAACACTGCGCCCCTCGACGCAAGCCGCCAAATTAAGATGTGTTTTGGCATTTTCACCGGGGACAATCAGTCAAAACACAACTGGGACTGTGCACTTGCGTGCATGAAAATCAGCCGGCAAATACTAATAATAAAAGCACCTGCAGCTCCTCTCAGCAGAGCAGTAAACAGAAAAATGGTGATGTAACAGAAATATAGTGATAATAATGGAAAATAACATTAAAAACTCAGACACAAAGAGAGAAAAAAACCCATTCAAACTGCAGATGGAGGCGGTTTCAGAGTGGACTCCATCCTGAAGTAGAGGTGACTGAGTTTTCTTGGCGGTTGAAGTTTCAAGGACCTGCATGAGTCACAGATGTTCCGACTCAATGGACGGCATTATGGAGCAGTATCCCATCAGTTCGTTCTGTGTAAACTATGTTATCAGGCAGCGCACACAAAGGCCCCGATTCTGAACCTAATAAAGTATAATAACACGCCTGTAATGAGGAGCCACTTCCTGACTGCACATCATAAATTATGCAAATCTGCAGGCGAATAAAGGGCCAAAGCTTAATTGCGATAGTGTGAGGTCGAGAGCGACGAGGGAACATCGTGGCCTTCTTCCCACTTTCATCCCCACAGATACCAGAAGAGGAGCTTCTGTACGCGGCTCTGAAGCAAATAATGATAAAGAAACCGGAGCTAAACTTGCACTCTCATTATTATTTCAAGTGTTTGCCTTTGATAAGTCGCTGCTGTTTGTTTGTTTCGCTAATTTAATGGTGTGAAGTTTGGTCAGCGGGTTGACAAAGTGCAAAGACAGCTGATGCACACGCTGAGGTGAGTCAAAAGAAAAGCCCTCTACACAAACACATCTCAGCACGCCGGGCCGACGGAGCGCTCAGAGCGAAGTAATAAACACATACACAGAGACTTCTGCCTCAGTCCTCTGCTGCACAAGGTCAAAAGGCTCCGCGGAGCCTGTGGGGATCTTCAGATTGCAATTGCGCGTCGAACGCGTCCGTCGGGGATCTGGAATCCAAACAGAGTCAATGAGCACTTGAGGGTCCCTCACAGGAAGAAAGTGCAAACTAACATTTATACAGAAGTTCTCTGTGAAAAATAAAAGGCTTTGAGGAACTTAAATGGAGTTGAGCTGAATCAAATTTAGTTCAAGAGAAATTATGTAACTGAAAATGCAACAAGAGAAACCAGACATCTTAAGGGTTTAATGGTGTTTTTGAAAGTTTAAATAAGAGCTATTCAGATTCGACTGCCTTAGAATCGAGACAAGAACAGAGACAAGTATTTAAGTCTGACCCGCAACAGCCTCTATTCCAAACATACAGAAGTGTCAACACTAAAGATGAAGGTGCGAGTCTTCAATGGCCTCATGATTCAATAACAGCTCACCTGTCCACAACGTGAATGCACGACTCTCATGTGTATCACGTCCTCAATTTTCGAAGCAGAGAAATCTCAACTTTTATTTTAGCAAGTCCTTTGATATCTGTGTAAACCACCACAGAACATAAACATTACAAAAACCAAGCTTAAGAATAAAAAGCACCTTTTTCTACATCATGTTCTGTAGAAACAAAGAAGTTGCATATGGTCTGTACAGATACCGGTTTATCTGTGGGTGCCCTTGATTTAAAGGACCACATTTTATCATGTGTCATGCAGAGACTCACGCTGGTCTTAGTCTCGACTTAGACTCTGTCTCAATACGATCTGGTTTTGTTCAGGACCACCTGAACCAAGGCTGAGACAATACAAGTAAGTAGTATTAAACCTTCAAAAGCATATTTAGCGGCACTGTTGACATAAGTAGCTGAAATACATTGTTCTTGCTCTTATAATCCCTGGAGACATGTTTTTTCCTGCAGGATGCTTTTTTAAAGGCTTGCTGATCTCTGACTGAACCTCCAAGAACCTCTTTCACACAAAGGTTCATCACTGCACCTTTTATAGTTTTCTCTGTGAGGCTTCGTCTGAAAAAAAACCCCTCCTGATCAACCTCTCACTTTGAAAATGTCAAATCAATACGTCTCTGCGATGATGGTATCTACAAATGAAATGTGATATCCATCCCACTGGCTGCAGAGTCATTACGGGGGTTTAACTGTACATAATTCACACACTATAATTGCATTTTGCAGGGGGGCTTTGCTTTCATTACTCCTGTTAAAGCCACATTCGACATGCGTGTGGAACAGAAAGGGATTTGTACAACTTCACAATGAAAAGGATATTAACTATTCAGTGGATTTGATGGCTATTACACTGTAATGAGCCCAATTTTAGTTGGGGAATTGACGGCAAAAGCGTTACATCTGTCCTTGGCCGGTGTGATTCATACTGACAGGTCGCAGGACATTTGTGATATACTGTTGTGCGACGTGACACACGGTCGAGCAGTTAATCAGTGGCTCACGACAAGGATCACAGAATCTATTAAGACATAATAAGAGAAATAATTGGATGCGTATTTATTGAGACTTATAAGCAAATAGCCATGAAAGTATTGCACTGCTCAGGAAGCCAGAGCATCTCCACCTTCAGGGCCCTCTTGAAGTCGGCCTAATGGTGGTTTACATCAAAGCTAATCTGGGAAACAGCCCGTCTCTGACAGCTAACCAAAGCAGCGACCTCTCAGCAAAAAATCCTGCTGCTGAGTCTGAAAAACGCTGACTTACAGTACATTTAACTGTTATTTAGCACGGCAACTTGACTAAGAACACAGTCTAATTTGCTGCATTATTGCCTGAGGTAAAAAAAAAAAACACATTCACACAGAAGAGAGAGAGGGGGGGGGGGGAGCTGCAACGTGGCACAGTAATATATTGTGCTGTTAGCCCGCTCGTGGCTTTGGGAGAAAGCAGGATTTTTGTGCTTTTCCTGTTGCAGACTCTGCAGGTCGATGTTTAAAGACGGAGGACTGAAGGCAAACAAGAGTTTTTTGTTCAAGTGCAAACCACCGGTCACAGAGTGAGTTTGTTAAAAGACAGACTTTTGTAGTGACAGAAAATAGAAGAGAAAGTGTTAATCAATAATCCATCAGGACTGTCCAACTTGGTCGGGTCCTGTCGGGTTCAGACCGGTCACAGCGAGGAACTGAAGGAAAAAAAACACCTATTCTGAAGAAGAGGCTTGCAGACAGACGTCAAAGAGAGGAGTGAATAACCATGTGGAAGAAGGCAAAATGTGCGGAAACAACTGATGAATTTAAAGCTATTCTAAAGTCATGGTGAGTATATAGTATAAGCGTATATGCTAGCGGCTGTAGCAGCGTGTTGAGCCGCGAGTACATCAGTGAGCCAGCAATGCTAATGTGCTGATATTTAGCAGGTATAGAGAAGAAAAAGTCATGAGGCTCAGTCTTATGTTGGTCTTATGCCCGGCACAAATGTCACTGCTAGTTTCAGACCGAAAGTTGTGTAAATAGCAAATGCACTGGTCTTAAAATGAGTTGTGGTCCAGTGCACTGATGGCACCGCGGACCAACAAAAAGCCGGCTGAAAGTAAATGGCACTGAATTCTTCCTGCTATTTAAAGAACAGCAAGATGCGGGAAGGTGGGTTCACACAGGCTTGCTGATATAATGATTAGAAGAGCTCCTTTCGCTTTTTAAAAACTGTAGCTATAAGCTTGACAGGACATAAGAAACTCTAAACTAAAGCATCTGAAATGAGTATTTTTAGACAGCTTTGATGAAGCTCAGGAGGACAGCAGCTTCTCTTCAAAATACTTGAATGTACAAACCTGAACCGTGTTTGTGACTTTTTTGACGTCTAACATGAAATCCTGATTGTTCCTCTCAACGTGTCTGGATATTCTAATACTCAGTGAACAGAAACTGCTGCTTTCTTAATGGGTAGACACACTTATCAATTTCAAGCTGGAGAATCGTGGCAGGAAATGTAATTGATATGTTCTTCAAAGACACAGAAGGGATGTCATTAGTATTTGACACATTTTGATCTAATACAGTCTCACATTATTCTTATTTATCCTAGATAAAAGGGTTAGGAGATCTTTAATATCTATAACACATTTCACTGCTTACCATCCAATAGAAATGGTATTGTTTAGGAACTTTGATCATCAAACTCAAGATTCATAAACGTCTGTACCAAACTTCATATCAACATTCAAAGGTTGTTGAGTTATTTCAGTCTGAGCTAAAGTGATGTTTGACCAATACAACACTGCCGTCCTTAGAGCCACACTGCTAGCATGGCTAAAAATGAACACTGACTTATATCATATACAGAATATAGTGTGTAAAGGTCAATCACTCCACTCTACTGCAGCTCATTTTGTTCTGACATCAACCCAGTTTGTCTTTGATGATACTGCAGTCTGACAGATTCATGGATTGTAGGTCAGGTGTTCTCCTTTTACCGAACGATGTGGTTGAACTCCAAAACAAATATCCATAAAAATGGACGATAAAGTTGTGCTGTGTTGCAGGTAACAAGTAAGCTCTGAACAGCCCTGCAGATCCCTGCAGTGCAAGCCAGACAAGTGCAGTCAAGGCCCTCTAATGAAATAAGAGCTTTTACTGGGCGCTGAGACAGTTTTCATCCATATTTTTCCTTCCTTTGTGCTTCCCTTTATAAATCGTAGAGCAAAGTGATAGCTAGAGTCTTTGAAAATATACTCCTGGGGGTGTTGCCACCTACTGTACCTGGAGAATAAAAGAAAACAAGTCGTATATTGTAAAAGAGGATGTTCGCATTAAACACCTTTGCTCTTGCTTTATGTCACATAGATGTATACAGCCAACGGCCTTCTTGTTCTTGTACTATATAGAGCGCGCCTGCCCACAGCAATAAGTGGGCCTCTAAGAGCGTCCAGTGAATGGGCCCTCCACAGATCTGCTTTAATCGTATCAATGAAATGGATGCGCTCTCGCTCACCAACATAAACACATGCAGAGCGTCTTCATTTGTATCGACATCATCCTCTTTCTCACAGGTGGTGGTGGATCTTTAACTAACGCTAGCTGCCTCTCGGCTCAGCACGCCCTCATCAGAAAATTGACCATATAGGTCGAGTGAAAGCATCTTATTATGACCCATATTGATGTTTCTTGTTGAGACTGATTACAATGCAGAGTCAGGCCGCCCCTCAATACACACTGAGCTTACAACGTCTTAGTTTCAGCAAGGTGGCCTGTCTGTTTGCTCTAGAAAAGACAGTTCAGCAGCGAAAAAGCTCTTGAAAAGTATAACCCAAGAAGAGCAGCGGCACTGAACAGGGTGGTGTGTTTACTGGGGAAACTACAGGTCACAATCCATGTTATTAGCACCACCGCTAACCACCGGAAGAGTTGTATATGTTGTTTTGGAAGTCAATGCCAATCGATCTATTCAATCGTTTAGGTCTGAGGATGTGCTGCTTGTTTAGTTACGTTAGCTTTAACGATAGCATCCTGTCTATGTTTACGTTATTCAGCCTGGCTGGGAGAAGCTTTCTGAGCCGACATTACATGATTTACCAGCTCCCTCTTTATCTTCTTCTTTCTTTTCTGGCATACCATTAATTTGCAGGTCAGGGCATAGCAACGAAATCCCCTCCAGCATTAGCTAGCAGTTAATTTACATCAGTTAATCACTCAGGCCAAAAGGCTTTTGTAGCGAAACTGACATTACAGAAGAATGGTGTCAAAAAATGTTTGGATCTTTTCACTGAATTTGAATTTGTGATTGATGCTTTGTCTTGTAATCTCACACCCCCAGAAGCTTTACTCGGTTACTTTGCCGCATCTTCAAATACTTCCTGTGCATCGGCGACAAAGATTCATGCGAACATTGTGGAGGCAAACTACAAAGCTCGACTTCTTTCAGATACATTAGACACCTCATTAGGCACAAACAGCTGTGGGTCGCTTCAGCTTCACAATGCCGCTGAGGCGAATTCACACATTTATAACAGTAAACAAGGACCTTTCAGTAAAGCTGTCGTTCGAGAAAAAAATATTGTCATCGAAATCAGACGTGTTGCTGCTTCATCACAGCGGCAACCAGGCCTACGCTCGGCACTTTCAACAGGCCGACATGGAAACTTCTTACAGTGGAGCTTCACATAGAGTTTAACAACCTCAACTACGGATGCTATAGATGTAAAAAGATTAAAAAAGGATGTGGGAAAGTGATTAAAGGGATATTTCTCAGATTTGACACATCAAGATCAGCTTTTTAGTCAAGGGAAGATATACACAGCCTGTAAAAAACAGTTCCAGAATGTCATATTAGCTCTGAAGGAGCTTTCTAAAGTCTGAAAAATAACCCAAAGGTGATGGTGTTCAGGTTCTCTCAGCTACAAACAGAACGTCCAGAGTTACAAGCTTGGGTGTGGCGTTTAAAAGACATAGATGATTACCGTGCAGGGAGGGTTTAACAAATAAAAGGTATTTAGTTGCGTTAATCCCCCAGATTGCAAGAAAACGGTTATGGATAATCACGACTACAGCGAGTTTGGTGGGTGAAAATTGAGAAGGATCTCTGGAACAGGAAGCTGGCGTAATAATTGTACTGTTCGCCTCTTTTGATTCAAAACTGACAGCTTTTCTTACAGCCTGTGTGATTGTGTGACCCCTTCTGCCCGCTGTCCGTTCTAAGATCTCGGCAAATACTTTGGGAAGAAAAGTGGCCTCTTTGGAGACAACTTACTAACCTCACATGAACTGTCTCAGACTCATACAAGAGTCTTTTGCCGTGTTGTGCTTGTGACATTGGCGTGTCCTTCATCTCCTGCGGCTTGGACTGCACCCTCATTTGTGTGTGGCTTTGGACAAAAGCGTCTGCCAAGTCAATGCATCGGAAGGGCGGCTTCGCTAGCATTCACTCTTCAGGCATACACCATAACAGAGCATTCATCTTGCTACGTGAATGTGCACTGAGAAGGCTCACAACATCAACAACAGAAGAATGCCGTTTTCTTGAAAGACGTGGAAAGAATCACCAGTCATCTTCCAGAGATGACTGACAGCATCAGTCGTTTCAACAAAACAGCACGTGTTTACTTTGAGGCAGAAGAGTGACAAAGTCCATACAAGAGCCGTGTTTGCCACTGATCTTCCATTCTAATTCACAAAGTACAACATCGATTCAATTCAGTATTGTTTTGGTCAGGGATATTATAGTTATGACAACAGTTTTGCCTGGAAATTAGTGATTCCGAAAGAAGTAATGCTGTGAGTTATAAAAAGTCCTCAGAGCCGACACATGTAACATACGTATTCATCAGAAACAAATGGGTTATTGCTATTTTAGCATCTTATTATTGGAAATGCTGGAGTGAAAGAACAATAACAGATGTAGGCCTATAATGTAGGTCATTTAAAAATCATTCATTTGAGTAGAAACATCCTCTCATTCTGAAACCTAGCCTCGTCTAAACCTGACCAAGTCGCTCTAGTGCATAAACCGAAATCTAAATCTTAACATAAATGTCAAATATAGATTTTTTAGGCAGTGTTAGAAGACGCTGATGAATATTGGCCTGGCGATTGGGGCATAGTCTACTTTGTAAGTCTACTTTGAACAACACATTAATTGTCCTGATGTAATAAAATCTGCCATCGTGGCTCTCACATCCTGTCTAAATCAACCACAAAGTATTTGAACTTGCCTTTACTCTGGTCTGTTGTTCCATAGAAAATTGTGACCCCCGCTGCCTGCTTTGAATCTCTCTCCTTTGTTGTATGTTGAGAAAGGTGATAGCCCAGATTTAGTGTTACACGGTCTGCCAGCCCATCAAGAAGCCTGATAAGCAGCTCAGCGGCACTCCTTCAAGCTGTGCGCTGCTCTCTGATGAAATCCCTGCTTCTTTAAAAAAAATAAAAAAATTGCAGAAGCCTCTTTTACACTGACATTTTTATGAAGCCATAGAACAGGTCACGACACTTTTTATCCTATAAATAGATAAATAAAGCTGCACTTTTTGTGTAAACATGAAAATTCCCAGGACCAAAATCTGA
>CAEMYA010000211.1:1936130-1971896 GCA_903131615.1 Diplodus sargus
TTTTTTTTTTGCTTTAAAACATCAGCAGGGTTCTCGTCAAAGAGCATCATTGCATTTGTCACGTCGAGACTCCAACCTGCAAGGTTGCCGCTTAAAGAGAGCGTGGTTTCGTAAGTGTGAGGCAAAGCAGAGACAACGTGAATGAGTAAATCAATCAGGTGTCACGAACATCATTTCATCATCATCATTTGCATCCAGCAGCCGTCAGCTGCAGAATTTTAACTTCTGAGATTTGTTTAACAGGAAGGAGGAAATAGGATGAAGCACAGTTCAGTTTTATAAAAAAAATTCAACAACCTTCTTTTGTGATCGATTGTCAATGATGGAATTTCCATCTGAGAGGAATGTACTGTGAGTTTAGAATGAAAGAACAGCTACTAAGTGGACCTCATGGTGAGGCTACTATTTCAAAAAGGTCAAGAAGTTTAATCTGAATTTCTAATTCTGTGTGGACGAGACGTTCTTCGAGACGCATGAAAATGTGACAATCCCCAATGTCAGAGATGTGGGCAAACCACAGAGTTAGCCCTGATTAGCCCAGTTGTGAAAGGTTTCACTGATAAAATGAAACCAGATCAGAGTCAGGTCAGCACTGGCTCCCATGTGCAACAAATTCAAAGTGTTAACTGTTCAAAGACACAATCCAGAGCTCGCCGATGCCTGCTGGATGGATTGTGCTACTAGCAGGCAAACTATAAAAAGATGTCAGTGTAAATGGCGCTCTAGAACAGAAACCAAATTAGCCTTGTGATGAATTTATTGTCAGATGTTAGAGATCAACATTTGATCATATAATGTCCAACAGTGATGCTTCAACTTTAAAACCAAACTTTTCATTTTCATGTAGTAATTTGTGGCTATAAAAATAGACACAGTTGCAGTTTATCTGGTCTTTTTCTGGTATTTCATGTGCACAATCCACTGCTGTACTCATAAGGCTCCTTGTTATCCGCTGTTGTTGTTGTTGTGTCCTCCTCAGAGACACGTCCTCTGTGCCCTTACTTGCCAGAGCAGAGGTGCAGCGCTGGATGCAACACACCATCATTTTCTCACACATTTTGCTCGACATGAAAAGTGTCTTTCAGGATCCGTGCCCACACCGTGCATTCAAAAGACGCTGGCTCTCTTTATGCAGCTGCTTGTGGACAAACTCTGAACCATCATTACCAGGCAGCATGTGTTTGTGCTTCTTCTTAGATATATTCCAAGACATATGATCATCTGCAGCATCACAACTGTCAGGGAAGACTCTGATCTGGCTTGTTGGAGGCTCCTTAAGGAACAGCCATCATTTAGTGGAGTTGCTGTGACACAGACTCGCCGGCTGATGTGGGTTATTTCCACGAGGTAAATCCACATACTGATGTTTGCTGCTCTTTGCAAAGAGCTGCCCTGTGTACGTAGCCCACATCACGCATGTTTAATATTTTAGCACTGTTCTGTTGGGTGCTTCTGGGAAAGCATAGTAGAAAATCACCCAAAAGTAATTTTCTTTCCGTGCCTAGCGTGTTTCCAACGAACAGAAATGTTAAGTGTGTGAACGCAGAGTGCCGGGGCGATTCTGTAAGAACGACTTCAGTGTCCTAAATCGCACATTTTCTCTTTTCTCCTCCGGCACAAAATAATGTGCACAATAAGTTTACAACAGCACAACACAGCGGCCACTTTGCAACAATCTATAAACATGAGCTGAAAACTGAATATGCCTCTGATCTGATGTGATGATATGCAAAGCCTGAGACGCGAAATTCGCTCCCAGCAGGCAGCTGCTGCAGGGACGTCAAATCTAAAAATGAAAACTCGTGACTATGCAGGGCGCTGCCAGATGTGATGTGGGTGTAAGATCACAGCTGTAACATCTTTAAATTAGAATGAAAGTCACTGTATGCTGGTTTTCATGTACAATGAAGACTGATGTCACTAATGTGCTATGATGGGATTTATTGCTTTAACATGGAAAACGTTTTGTTGTAGATAATAAGCATGATCATATTGTCATATTAGGGACATTAGAGTTGAGGACCATTACACTTATAAGCTCATTTGGAAATCTAACCATTAAGCTTTAAAGGAGACCTATTATTATGCCTTCAGTGTTTGATATAGGAACCCAAACTGGAGCACACTATGACACATTTACGTTGCCGCTGTTGTGAATAGCTTTGATGTGACATATTTGTACGGAAGCTTTATTCGTCACGTCCCTGGAGTGTAAACGTCTTAAACCAAGAGGAGATATTGGTCCTGTAGATGAGCCGTTCCCAACCCCAAAACCATAATCTACACCGAAAACTACTGGTCTTAAAAAATAATGATATTCGACACCATACAAGATGTGAGGATGGACCCAACGTCGAGGACAATTTAGATTCTAACAGCAGAAAACAGAAGAATGACTGTAGGAAACATTAGCTATTTCACGTTTGTGTGTTAACTGTGTCGGAGAGAAGAGACGGTGAATAAATTACACAAGTTATTCTGAATTAATCAAGTGAATGCAGACCTACACACAAAGCTGAGGGGAACTTCTACATACACCTGACGAGGATAACAAATATTTGTGTCTAAATTTGCTCCGTAGTTTGAGATTGTTGCTTGTGTTGGACAGACATCACCATCTTCAGACCGAAGCACCAGCAGGACGGAACTTATATAAATCTTAATAAAGTGGTCAGCTAAAAAGAAAGGCGAACTGATTTGACCCCGGTGGTGATGTACCGGACTCTACTTGGCAGAGCAGGGAGACGTGAGCATTAGGTTGGACTATAAATATTTAATTTTGCTGAGATCCGTAAGCTTTACCCTGCCGGACCCTCACAGGGAAGTTAAGTAAAAGTCTACATTTCAGTGGCTGACAGTCTGACGGATGCTATCCGATTTGTCTTGATGCAACGAACCGCACCCACCCGGGACCAAAAGATTACGGGAAATGTTCAAAATCATTTGTCACAACTCTGGCTTCTTGCTCGCGTGGACTCAGATTTGTCCTTCCATTTCCATGAGATAGCTGTGCATTGGGACGCAGCTCCATCGATATCAACAACCTCATAAAAATAGCCACGCTTTCCACCAAACATTTACTCGCCATATGTGTGAATAATCCGTGGGACTGCTCGGGGTGATAGTTGGAGATATAGAGGCAATTACACAGTAATAGATTCAATCTCAGGCCAAGAGAAACATAATTGGAGAGGGAGCTCTCGCCTACGGGCCAGAGTATTGTATATTGTCACTGTGATTATAGACACTTGGCACTGCGTGGTGCTGTTAGCAATTTAAAATCAGCCCATGAATGCCTGACATTAAATAGAACGCGTTAGATCATAGCTTTGATTGCGCTGTAATGTTTGTGTCAATTTCAAAACAGCCCATTTGTTTTCCTGCCCGGTCAGTTGACTGTCATCAAAAGAAAATAGCAATCTACACGACGCCGTTGTGTTTGCAGCAAATGCAAATGTGATAGACAGAGAGGATCCCCAGAAGAAAATGAGGTATTCAAAGGAAACGGCGGAGGGCTTTGGTACATTTCAAACTGGACATGCTAAACATCGAACTAAATGTGTTTTGTCCAGAGGTCCTTAACAAAAGATTCAGTTGTAAAATCATTGAAATTACAAACAAGCGGTGAAGAAAAAGACTAAGGAGACAGAGGTTTATATCAAGTGATCGTCCCCTCGTGAGAGATTTTAGAGAACAATACAGCAAAATCAGGAGCAAGTAAAGTGGGATATATCCAGTGACAGCGAGGGAACAGGGTGTGTCAGGGCTAACACCAGAGAGCAGACCGAGGTCAGAAGGTCACTGTAACACTAGAAGGGGGGGTTGGTGTGTCGGAACATGGTGGAATAAGGAGGATAAATCCACAGGGAAGGGAGGACAAAATGGCACAATATGCTGCCGTTGTATGACACATGTCAAGTCAGTCACACTTGTTATTTTCTGTTATGTGAATTCTGACACCGTCAGTCTCGGGGTTTGTACCACTTGTCGATTCTTTCCTTGTTTATTTATTCATACTCCTTGCCTGTACCGGCCGTGTGGTGTAAACAGCGTGTCAGCAGCAGCTCCCTCTGTCTTTATTGGGTCTGTTCAGCCACAGTGCCGCTGTGCATTCAGAAGCATTTCAGTGGAGCACTATGTGCCACTTACATTGTTAAGAAGGGAAAACAAACTGACTTGGAGTCTAAGTCTAAGTTGCATTCATGCATATTAAGCGTGAGCCACCAACACAGGCGGCTGCACTCATTTAAACTGAAGCACCGTGTCCTGGGAGGTGGACAAATCACAAATGTGATGTGCAAAGTGGACTGGGAGTCAGAAAGCCCGCAGTTTGGCGAGCTTGTAACAGTAATTAACAGCCCGTCCATCAGTAAAAACTCACGTAGGATGACTGTGAAAGGAGCTTATAACAACCCATATTTACATTTCTTGTTCAGTGGCAACCTCTAGTGGTACTAGTAGTTATTACAGCAGGAAAGGAGGAAGTCAGGCGTATAAAGAGCAAAAAATCCGCTAAAAAAAGGTCAAGAGTTAGATGTTAAAACTAGCTGTGAGCAGACGTTGCCATGCCACTAATAATCCTTTACTGCACAGGAAAACGGTGTATGTGCACAAATATGTCAAAGCTGTAGAAGAAAGATGGTCTATAAACCAGTGTGGATGTGTACAATAGAAAGTTTAAATGATAATCGCACAGTTTGCCTTCATTTGTTTCTTGTTTCTTGCTTCTTTCATTACGACTTGCACAATTCTCTGACCGCTCGTGCTTGATGCCCCTTTAGATCGATTATGAGTTATGCAGCCATGCATCAAGATCTCAACAATTACTCTGGAGAGCACAATGAGCTGATAGCCAGAGCTGTGCAGATGGGGGTGGTTCCAGATGGGTTACAGTCTAAAAGGATTTTGTTGCCACCCTGATACCAGAAGGTTGATGCCCTGTTAATCCTTTTTATTTATTTATTTTCACAAATTGGTCTGGAGGTAGTCGAGTCTGGATATTTCAAACCAGAGTGGTTTATAATTGCGACAGGGTGAGTGCAACTGTTTGTATAATCAGTTCTAATAACTATATAACTGTGTAACATTCAGGCATTTCAGTAGCTCAGGGATTCTTTTTTAAAGAGCTACATCTAAAGAGTTGTGGTTGTAAGTTTAAGGCCTGTTTTACCTCTGAGCACACCGAGCATCCCTGATACACGTGGTCAGGGATGTGCTTTTTCTGCACCTGTAACCACACACAGCGCTGATGACACAGAGTCCTGGAGTGTGCATCACTGTAGCAACGTACAACAGTGTTCAAGTTACAAGTCCACTAGGAGTGTACTCTCGCATCTATTCACAGAAGTGCCTTGCCAGATGCAACAGAAACGGAGACTGAGTTCTGCTGACCTTGTGTTGTTTTACCTCAGGTACAAGATTCACTTATTTATCGTTCTACAATGCAGGGTTATACAAAGAAGTTGTAGTCCCTTTGTGCCACTCAAAAAAAGCTTATATATGTGGATGAATAAATAATAAGCAAACGGAATATTATTTACGGTGGACTGTTGAGGATGCCCTGTAAGTTTGGTGGTGTAGCAGCTGATATCAGCGGTGTCACTTGCCAGATGGCAGCAGGGTGAACACACTGCGGCTCTGGTGGGTGTCGTCTTTTACTATCTCCATGTGCTCTGCGTAGGCATCACACTTTAACCTCCCGCTGTGGAGCCTTCCTGCCCTGAGCCGTGCACGACCCGTGCCAGTTCGTGATGTTTCCAGCGAGGATGCTTCTGTAAAAGTAAATAAGAACTTGGCAGGGGGAATTTTGCCTTCAAAAGTTTCCTTATGACAAAAAAATCTTCACCTGCTCCACTGATGTAGACAGGGGTGCGTGTCTTTGAGTCCTTTTTTTTCTAAAAATCAACAATCAGCTCCTTCATTTCGTTGACAGTGAGCAGAAGATTGTTCTGTGTACGCCACGCTGCAAGATTGTTGATTTCCCTTCACAGCAGAGCTCTCTCCGTGTCTGGGAGTGCACTCATGGGTGTAGCGCCTGGACGGGAGGGGGCTGAGCACACGTCCCTGGGGGGCTCCGGTGTCTGTTTGTGAGAGAGTCCTACATCCGGTTGCACGGGGTGTTACTCAAGCCCAGAAGATTGCCAATCAATTTCATGGCAGAGTTGGAGCTGTTGTTATTGAATGCAAACTATGAACAACAGTGGCACTACGTCCAGCTGCTCTCAACTCCTAATGTTTAGCCCATACATTGTCCTTCTTCCTGCTTAAAAAAACAAAGATCTCACCCTTTTAAAAAGACACACACTGAGACAACAAGGTGTAAACACTGGAACTATTCTTTGTGCACAAAGAAATCAGAGTAAATCACACACTTTCATGCTCTGATTTTTGCAGCAATGAAAAGAGCCGGCAGGCCACACAGTGTGCAACATCGCACATTGTGAGAAAGCAGCAGTGTGACAATCAGTGAGCAGTGTGCAGGCAACATTGCCACAGGACCAGTATATACACAGCTGCAGGACACTTGTTTCCCAGAATTCACGGCGGCATGCAGCACAAAGGAGAGAGACTTGACTGACTGCAGAGGAGGAGAAAGAGAACAGATGGATGTGCGTTGTCCTTGGGTTTGAGGGTTTGTCTTTCCTCACGGCTATGCAGCATATTCAGTACATGTACAGTACACACACACACACACACACACACACACACCGACACACAAATTTAGAGCATGAACGGGCATGATTAACCCAAATTACGATGGTAATTTTTTTGGGGGGGAGTGATTGTCCAGCAGCAGGACAGCTGGTCAACATCAGAATTACCCGCTGAGAATCTCAATGTATTAATAATGCTAAACATGTGTTCAGGTGAGCTGTTACATTAAGGGCGCTTTGTTGAACGCCGCTGAAGCGAGCAGCGGTACAATACGCATAATAAAACACAAACAAAACACACATTAATCACTATTCAGGTCAATCTGTCTTTTGTTCATGTTTGCAGGTCTCCAGATCGCTCACAAACCGCCTGTGTGTGTGCGTGGGTGGTTTTGAAGCGGGAGGGTGCGGGCGCACTTTATGTAGTTTACTTGATTGGTATTTGCAGAGCGCCAGAATACCGTGGTGTGAAAAAACATTCCCTTGTGAGAAAATTACAGCATTATGGCTGACTCAAAATGGTAAATACATTAAATTTTTGATACTTACTGTTTATATAATATTTATGCAGCTTTGAGTTACATTAGTGCTACATTAGCAACAGAAAATGAGGCCAACACTGCAATAAACACCTAACAAACAAAGTTAAGAAAGTTAATGTCTTGAAATCAAATATTACTTTTAGCTTTTGTTGGCACCACATTAACACAAGATAATATAGAAAGCACGGGGGAGCAGTGGTTCGCACTGTTACCCTGGTTACGATAACTTCTGTGCCTTTCTGTGTGGAGTTTGTACATTCACCCCGTGCTAACTTAAGTTTCCTATATGTGCTCTGGTTTCTCCTATAATTACTGTGCCGTGTCACGTTTTCATGTCACAAACTCGCCAGAAAAACAGGGAGCAGTAAAAAGTAGCAGATCATAAACCTCATCCAACCACTTCCAGAAGACATTAAACTTGTTCCCAGAGCTGATGATGGAAGCTGCTAACGATTGAGACCTCTTGATTCTTTATCGTCCCTGTTGAGAGGTTTGCATGCGCAGGCAGCTGGCAAGGCCTGGATAGTGACACTGACAGTGTACCAGTGTTTACTTGAACAGAGATGGATGGAAAAGTATCGACAGACCAGCGTTCATCGCGCTTAACAAGGGGGGGAATTTGCGTGTCTACCTAGGTGTTGTGTTTTCATTACAGCCAAAAAACACCCATGAATACTGCAAAGTCCTGGACGTAAATGCTGGTTGTACACATTCACATTTAAGACAGAAGCCAGATGTTAGAGGGGTTTTTCATCCCATGTGAAAGGGGTTTATGTTTCATTGGTCGAAATCCAGCAGTTGTTTAAGATAGACATGCTTTTACCTTGTCGATTACAGTTCATATGAGGACAAATCAGCTATATTTGGATACTGACGTTTTCTTGGCATTGCACTTACATTCACTACACCACCAGAGACTAGATTGTAGTTTTGGGATATTTGACTTTAACAATATCGTTTAAAAAACTGTACTCTCCATGTCAACATGCGAAATGCTCCTGCAAACCTGTGCTTACAATTAGACAGTAGAGCACGGCTCCATACTAAACAGCGTTTTAAGATGAACATGTAGTGAAGCTATTTCCATGCCGCCCAGAGGGGTCATCTGTCTGTCTGTCGAGATGGAGATAAATGCCCAGCGTTGCCCAGAGGAAAGCGGGCTGCTGACTGATAAAGGCTGTGTTTGGGATGAAGCTCAGCTGTTAATGTTTACTTTAATTGTCCTGTAATCACCAGGTTTCCGGGGGTCTCCTGCCGAGCTGCACCTGGACCCAGTTCCAGACCGATTATTCCAGCGGTGGAGGAGACTCCACAGTCTGATCAAAAACGCAACAGGAAATCAGTGGGGGAAACACAGGACAGATGACATTATTAATACAATGACAAATTCCATGTTTACAGAGTAAATTGCAGATTTACGGACTGCTTGTTTGAGAGAGAGGAAAATAACAGCAGAGATTAATGGAAAACAGAGCGATAAAAAGTATAAATGTGTTTTTGTATGTGCCAGCAAACAGAAAACGAAAGCCATAATAAAATGAATTGACTGCATAATTGGAGGTGCTACATGTAGCAATTTCGCGTCAATAAATCATTACAAGAATAATTTGAGGTGTCATTTTAATTACAGTAAACAAACAGGTCCATCATGAGGAGAATTAGCATCCCGCTCCAGCCTCGGCTTTACCTCACGTGCACCAGACATCTGACAGAAAACGTGGATGATTAAGGAGCAAAGAAATAGTAGGAGGGTGCTGTTCACAGTCTAGACACAGTTTCTCATTCTGATCAAATAATTCATATCTCAGTAAAGCCAGAGTGAGCGGATGCTGTCTTGAAATGGAATTTGTGAAAAGTACATCTGTGACATGTTTGTGACCTCTGCCAAAGTTTGTCGGTTCGACTGTAGTTCATCTGACAGTTGTTCAGATATTTAAGTCCTGGTCAAAGCAGAAGACCAATCAAACAGGACCAACCAATAACAACAGACGCTGGTATCTTTGGAGCAAAGAACGCAAATGTGAAGCAATCAATGAATCTGGAATAACGGCTGAATCGGTTCTATATCAATTCGGTTTCTCACAGAGGGAATGGATGGGAAACTGTTACAGATTTTTAGCTTCACAAGGTCGTTGAGAGAGCTATTTATATGGTTCTTTTCCAATCAAAGCGCTTTCCAACACTTGTCACATTCACCCATTTATACACACATTCATACATTGATGGCCTCTGCCTTGCAAGTTGCCAACCTGCTGATCAAGCGATACACCGCTTCCTAATGAAAGCATCCCACAATATTTCAATGCGCCATTCCCACAACTACTCACACACCGATGGAACAGTCACAGGGGCAATTTGAGGTTCAGTATCTGGCCCGAGGATGGAACCACTAACCCTCTGATTAGTGGGAGACCCGCACTTTCTCCTGAACGCCCCGAAACCTGGAAATGGTTAGTTAGAGAAGAAAATGAAGGGGAGATCAGGACAGTGAGTTATATTACACAGTCCATGATAAATAGCAACAGGGAGGATAGAGAAATTGAAAAACCAACAGAGAGCAGGTGTTTATAGATTAAAAAATAATAAAACTGGAGTGGTAGAAGAGATGGGAAGTGCAAATAGACCAAGTACTGTGAGCCCACAGCGAGTAAGCAGACAGACGGGAAAATGAAGCCCACAGAAAATCTTTAATTAATCATATGATTGCAGAAACCCACAGAGACACGTAACAACTCGTTTCCACCACTGATTGGTTTCATCTGGTCAGTCAGCACTCAGGTACATACAGGAACAGAGTGAGGTAAACTTCAGCTGAGCTGTGGGTCTGAACTGCATGAGCTGGATTATAAAACAATACTCTAACAGGTTTGGGTTTTCTATCAAAACATGTTTAAGTCTTTGGTAATAGGGACTCCAGTGTCGCTCTGCTGATTGGTTGGACGGTTGACAGTTCTGAACACAAATATTGCCATAGTTGGATATCCGTTCAATGTAAATGTGGACTATCCATAAAGGCAAATTGCAAAATAGTGATTATCATACCACATCTGGCCAAACTACTCAGGATAACAGACATACATAAAACACACCAAACATTGGGGGAATGTATTCAATAATAATTAACAATAGAAACAACGATACTGTAGGATGGCAGAACCCTAAAAAACGGATGCCTTCAATTAAACTGCAAGACGTGCTGCAAAGCTATGCCGGACATCTCGTCTAAGAAAACAGAGGAATGTCTGGCGAAGTCCCTCATGATCAGTTATCCCTCCGTCCCCGACAGAAGCTTCAAATATTTGCTATTTATTGCTACTGAAGAAAAATTGCATTTCGGACGGCCCTAAAGATCAACTGAGTTGCCATTTTAGCGATTTTTTACCAGTGCCAGTCAGTGACATCTCTGATCTAAACACGATTGCAGTTGTTGCTCTTTTGGAAGGTGTTTTGTAACTAAATACGTACTTACTTAGAATGAAACTGGATGTCTTTCCGTGTCTAACCTGGCTGTATAGTCGTGACATCACAACCTGACAGAGATCCTGATGGCTTTCAGGACTTTGAGCATTTCTCTGTGGATTGAGTGTTTTGATGCTTTTGCAGTATCTATGCAGAACCTAGACCTGCTAGAGCTGTCATATTTGCAAGGAAACATTAAGCACGCTGCCTCAAAGTCCTGCCGCCTACAGAGGTGCTTGTAGCTCACTGAAAGAATATCTGTAGACTCTCAGTCTTGTTTCCTGTCAACCATTTTCTGACCTTGTAATTGATGCTTAAACAACAAAACAATCCACAAATTAAGAAATTAATAGATGTTGCCCCTCCGTGCGATAGCTGGGCAATGATGAGATCAGAAGGCAGACAGATCCCCTCCAGCACAAATCAGAATTATGAGACAATCCAACAATGTCCCCACCCTGTCAGTTTATAAAATGACTTAAGGTGCGATGGGGAAAAAAGGTTAGTTGTGTGTGTGTGTCAGTTTTATGCATAAAGGAGTACAGTGAAAGGTTGTTAATACCCAGACTCTCGGAATTGCCTCTGATGTGATGGATGAGGTTGTCAGCTCCAAAATTTATGGCTGGAAATATAAGTGTCTGAGAAGTGTGCGTGTGGCGTGGGAGTGGCCGTTTATCTGCAACAGTTCAACATCTCTGACAGGTTACATTTTTCCCCCACAATCCTCTGCTTCATCGCCACGTTCAGACCGTCACATGATTCCAGAGCTGTTACAAAACATCCTCGAAGAGACGTCGGGAAATCTGAACCTAATTGCCTCTGATGGTGCCACTCTGACGGCGTCTGTCCTCCTAAAACTGAAGCAGCAGAGTGATCCGTGACATCTGGGAGCCTGTAGAAAGTTCATGTAATTGTGCTGCACTCAGTGGTACACCCAGCCACTCAATGGAGTCCTTCAGAGGGGGCCAAGGGGATGAAGAAAGAAGTAGGGTGACTTTGGCAGCACCAAAGAAGGAGGAAAGAGGGAGTTGTGGTATTGCTAATGAGAAGAAAGGGCTTTAGCAAAGAGCTCGAATTGGCGGTAATTGATACGGTCTGTCAGAAAGATAAAGAAAGAGCGATAGTCTGAGGAAGACATGAGAATCAAAGTGAAGCCCTGAATAGAGCGTTGAAGACTAATCATATTATGATGCACAGGAACACTGACTTCATTTTGATAATGATACTGCAGGAGAATATGTTCATCACGTCTTGTAAAGGCCTTCTGCACAGCATGTGGGCTCCAATCTGTAGTCGTTTATGTCACTCAGATGATATAATTAGGTTTCACCCCATATTTTCAAGTGTGAACCGAAGACATTGACTCTGAAAGGTCCTTTGGATCAGGCCATGAGGTATAGAGAGGAAAGTGAAGGTGCACAGCAGGAGGGAAAGTATAGATGAGGAAGGAAGACTGTTTTTATAAGCAAGAAACAGTAACGGAGCGCCAAAGAAGAGGAAACCTACACAGCACCTCATTTTTTAAACCTACTCTTCCATCCACTTGTGACCAATGAGGATTTTCCGCTGTCACAAGAATGGATTTTGACATTTACCTGCATGATACAAACAGAAAATGCTGCATCAGACACTCTTACTTGATAGCTTGGATCTAAGTGGACAAACAGGTCATCTGTAAACTCAGCAACATTCAGGCTCGGGCTGAGAAAAAAGTCAACTGAAAACAAGGTTCAAGGTTTATTTCATCAGTCATATTACAACACTAGATTGTGTCTTTTACGGTAAAGTGTTGCGGATGAGAAGGAGCCTCACAGCCTTGGGAATAAAGCTGCTGCAGTCTGGAGGAATGGCAGCAGATACTTCTGACAGCAGCACAACAACAAAGCCAACAATGGTTTTTGCAAAAAAATGCTGATGAATACCAACGATACCAAAGATTTAGAATCATTAGAGATACTGTAGCTGATCCTGCTGAGGCAATTCACAAAGTCTGACGGGCACTTTTTTCAGGGTAATACTTGGGAAACAATTGCCAGCCCAAAGGCTCAAGTAATCTGGTGTGTGGTTCACAAATGAGGGCTTTTTACAGGTCAGTCGAAGTTCCAGTCCTCACCTATGTTCACAGGCTGTGGGTAATGAGCGAATAAATGAGATCCTGGATAGAAAGGGACTTAAATGAATTTCCTTCACAGGATGTCCGGTCTTCAGGACACTGTTAGAAGCTCGGAAATCTAGAGGGAGCTCAGAAAAGAGCAGCTGCTCTTTGACATGGAAAGAAGCTTGCGGGGGTGATCAGGCCTCCGATCAGGATGCTTCCTGAAGGAATTCCAGGCGTGTGTTCGACTGGGAGGAGACCCCAGGACACACACAGAACACTTGGGAGGGATTACATGTTCTATCTGGCCCGGGGTTGTTTCGGGGTCCCCCAGGAAGAGCTGCAGAAATTGGCTAGGGAAAAGAGCTACATTGCCTAACCTGCTAAACCCACAACCCAGAGACATGAGAAGATGGAGCGACGGACAGTATTTTTTTAGTGACATATCCATCAAAGGTGTTGCACATTTTCGTTGCCTTTATGAGAACAGACTACATTTGTTTTTCTCATCAGGATATTATAATAAGGTTCCACTCAATATCTTAACATGAAAACATGGACTCTAAGGCTCTTTGGAGGAGGCCAAAAGGTATGAAGATGAAGGAAGGGGATGTGTCAAGCAGGGATATAACTCCATCTCCTCCTGAGGGATGTATGGATTGTGCCCCATCTTAACACATCTCACAGCACCGATGTTTTCAGGGCTTCTTTTGCCTCTTCGGCTGAATCAAACAACATCTTCATGACCTTGTCATACACTTCCAAAAGTGCCGGAATAGAAGGAACGAGTCAATCCCTTTCATTTTATGCTAAGAATGGATCTCCGTGTACTCCTGCTGCTCCTCCAGCGCCCTTGGGGCTGTATTTGGCAAAGATCTGCAGCTGACTGACGTTTTACTTATGTTGCATCCTCCAGGACAATTGATGTAGTGTAAAGGGCCTAAGAAACATGATCTGTAGGTGTTGTTACAAACGATCTGATGTGCCCTATCAGTCTCTGGAGATGTGCTGTGGTATTTTTTGAGTTCTGGGATCCAGTTTCCTCTTTTCGAGGTAGCCGGTCAGACTACAGCCCACAGTGCATGTTGTCGTGCATAGTTTCTCCTGGATCTGTCCTGAAGACTTTGAGCTTCTTCCGTAACTTCAGCGAGACATGGGCTATTATCGTTCCCATTCTTGCGTAAGCTAAACTGTGTTGTCTGTTTTGTTGAATACTCCTTTAATGACTGCTGATTGTTGCCATTCTCTGCCATATATATCTTAATAGTGTTGAGAGCTTATGCCTACAAATCTTTTTAAGGCATCTTGCAGAGATTCCATCTTCATTCTCATGGATTGCTTGATTAGAATGGCTTCATCTCCTCAGGTGCATTGTTAGCTCTGCGCCGTCTGCCAGCGTCCTGTTTCCTTGTTGCATTCTGTTCAATCTTCCTGCGGACCATCTACGAGCCCTTCTGAATGCAGAAAAGGAGAGTTTGTCTCCGTGTTTTGCTGCTATGTTAACTTGCCCCATCTGAAGCCCCTTCGGGATGCAAATAAAGACTAATAAAGAAGCTCATGTTTCTACTGAAAGAGCGGGCAGAGAATATATTTAGACAGCATGTTGACACAAAAACGACACCACAAGTGAACAATTGCTCAATATTGATCTTGCTGACATGCTGAACAATGGTATGCACTCTCCTTTGCACTGTATGTGAGGACATGCGGCATTTGCTTCATATAATTGCTCTCGACTGAATCTCGCAAGGCCGCACCCAGGAGAGTGACTCCTCAGGGTCCTTGAGAGAGAACCAGGAGGTTCTGAGTGAGGCAGAAAGTCGAACTGCTTGGAGGGAGGGAAGGGTTATTTCTGTTCGGAAAGAGCTTTAGCAAAGAGCTGCAAGCATATAATTCCCTTTGCCAGACAGAAGGAAGAAAGGGGAGAAAAGGCAGAAGTTACGTGATCATCTGGCACATAAAATTGTTGACCTTGAAGAGTGATATATCATCAATATGCTTTTTCTAATGTTCCTTTGCACTGCATGTGAGGCCCCTCTGCATTTGTTGGTGTCGCAAGCTTCATCTAATTAAGTTCCACTCGATATATCCTGCAAGTGACGGACTCCTCTGGGTCCTTTGGAGGAGGCCAAGTGGGATAACGTGGGGGAAGAGGGTACTTGCTTCCGAAAAGGAAAGGCCCTTTAGTTAGAGGCTGGGAAGCATATAATTGCCTCCGTCAGACAGAGAGAAGGAGAAAGAGAGAGAAAAAAAGACAGGTAGGAAAGTAAAGGAGGAGCGGAGATAAAGAGAGAAGGAAGAAATGAGAGGAGGAGAGATCTGGTGTATTTATTGAGCTTGGAGGATAAAGTGATTCTGATCACGAGAGAAAATACCGGAGGAAGATAGAGATACAGGTGGGGAGAAGATGGAGAAAGGGAAGAAAGACAATAGGAGCCAGACGAAAACCGGCGAGCCAGTTCCATTACCAAGGCCCTCTCTAACGGGAGGAGAGGCCAGGCTGGAACAAATGGACTGTAATTGCACACAATCTGTCTTCAGAGCTCAATCACTTTACCCTGCGGGGACCATTGGTGAAACACTTCTCTCACACTAATCTAATAACCTTCTCCCTCACCTTCCTCCCCACGGAGACGTTACCTTTCACCTTCAACACGGACGTTACCCCGACAGAGGAGTGAGACATTAATGCGATTGCTGCTCGTCATTAACCGGACACATAATGAACCTCGAATATATTTGCATTTCATATCAATCACACGGCGTGTTGTAACTGCAAAGTGGAGCTGTTTGCTGACTCTTGAATTCCCCTCCTCCTAGCTATCGTGTGAGACAGACGTTTTAAGTAATCATGTTGCTCCAATTGTTTGTTTTGTTTCATCATTAACCCGCTGAATAATGAACATTGCATGAATTTACATATCATTTATCAATCAAACCCACTTGTTTCTACACTGGGAGATGAGTTGAAATCACCTACTACAGCGTATTTTTCCCACAAACATTCATTTTTGTCTTTCAGGTTTCCAGTGTTTACTTGTGTTTCTTTATTATGAGTGTTTTTGCCTTCTTCATTTGTAAATGCTTCCCTGTCTGCAGGGCACGTTGTGACTCTTTAAGTTTGATGTCAGTTTCATTATTATTGTCTGGCTGCAGATAAAAATTTCTGGAGAGCGAGATAACACCCTGTTCGGAAATAATGACACTTCAGCGATTGCTTATGTGAAATGGAAACTCATTATGGCAAAACTTATTTCAAGTTACAAAGCCTTTCAAGAGTTCTTCATCGTCGAATGATGACATTTTTGAGGGCAGCAATAAATTCCGGTCTTATACGTTGATGAATTTTAAGTAAGTAGCTTAAAGATATCAGAAATCTTTTTTTATAAAACGTCATCTTTGAATTTAGAATACCATAAAATAGCAACCTGAATTTCATTTCTGTCTTTTTAATAGAAGTTTTCTTTCTTAAAAGTGTGTCTTTTTAGGGAAGCAAGTATTTCACTAATAAATTCACTGCATCTCATTTTTGCTGTTAGTTCTTCATATATTCATGAATTAGGTTTGCAGTGCAGCCTACTCTCTGTCTCAACATGGTTATTAGCATTTTACTGAATCCTAAAAAATGTCTTATTAAGACCTGTGTTTGGCAGTTTGTCAAATATGTTGAGATTTTAACTGAAAGATAACAAAAACAACATGCATCAGTATTAAGAGCCTGTGTGAACATATTGCCAAAATATGAAGAAACAACATATATGGCTGTTACCTGCTGCACCATTTTGCAAAACTGTAATGACATTAAATCTAAACAGCTTCATGTTATTTATTGAGGGCAATACTACATTGTTGTTTGTGTTGAACTTGGCTGCTTGCTGTGCATCACTGTCCCTCAAGTGCATGCTGGGCGACGGCTGATATGTGTGTGTATATCCCTCTGTCCCTCTCTGACCGTCTCTGAGCATCCATGCAAATTTAATTTGCATCTGCCTGTCTGAGCCTGTGTGTGTGTGTGTGTGTGTGTGTGTGTGTGTTTGTGCATGCATGCTGGTATGACGGACGCGTGTGTTTATACGTCAGCTTGTGAGTCCGTGTCCGTGTCTGTGCGTCTGTCTGTCCTCCCATTCATTTCATTTCCCATCGTCTATCAGGGGAAAAGGTCTGAGGAGCGTCTCCTTGCACGGAGCCCAGGTTCTGGGGATATTAGAAGCAGTGAACCAGCGAGGGCCAGTCATGCGTGCTGACTACAGAGACAAACATACATAGCGCTCCAATAACAATGTTAGTTCCTCCGATCGAGTGAAAATCCCTTGATGTTGTTTTCTTTGAGGGGCCGAACAGAGCTGTCTCTCTGGTTAAGGACCAAACCGACATCCCTTTGTGTCAAATATGCACAGATTTCGTGCTTGCATCAGGAGATTGTGTGGTTATATTCCATGCAGATGGAAAATATTTGGACACTGAGCACATTGGATTTGAAATGACAGAGCACCTATGAGATTTAACTTCTGACTCAACTTTATTTTTCACATCCACAGGCAGTGCCAGAGGTTTTTTCTTATTGCTTGGGATATTTTGGGTTTTCATTATTCGTGTGGGGTTACAGAAATTATAGTAAATACACTATTATCATAAAGAGATGCACTATTTCAAACTTTCTTTTTATTGGTGTTGCTGTTGGTGGTAGTGGTGATATTGTTAGTGGTGTTATTGGGGTTGGTGGTATTTATGGTAGTGCTGTTGGTTGTATTAGTGGCATGGTGCTCAGGGGTGGTGGTGTTGATAGTGATGGTAGTTTTGATGGCATTGGTGATGTTGTTGGTGGCAATGATGTTTTTGTTGTTGCTGTCATTGGCAATGTTGGTGATGTTATTGGTGGCATTAGCTTGGTTGGTGGTATTTGTGTTGTTAGTGGTGGTGGTACTTACAATGTTGTCATTGGTAATGTTGGTGGTGATGTTGGTGGTGCTGTTGGTGGTGGTGTCGATAGTGATGGTAGTTTTGTTGGCATTGGTGATGTTGTTGGTGGTAATGATGTTGTTTTTGTTGTTGTTGTTGTCATTGGTAATGTTGGTGATGTTGTTGTCGGTGTTATTGGTGGCAGTAGTTTGGTTGGTGGTATTGCTGGTATTAGTGGTATTAGTGGTATTAGTGATGGTACTCACAATGTTGTCATTGGTAATGTTGGTGGTGATGTTGTTGGTTGGTGGTGCTTTTGTTATTGCTGTTGGTGGTGGTGTCGATAGTGATGGCAGTTTTGTTGGCACTGGCGATGTTGTTGGTGGTAATGGTGCTGTTTTTGTTGTTGTCGTTGGTGGTGGTCGTGCTGTTGTTTGTAATGTTGGTGGTGATGTTGTTAGTATTGGTGAGACAATTTCACAGTATGCAGTGGAAAATTAAAAATCGATCAATCAGACTATGGATCAGTGACATCACCGTTATATCTGATAAGTCAGTTACATCAGTATCAGCACCTGATATTGATATTAGATTGGAGTGGTACTCTCATATCATAGCAAAAAGTTGTAGCATATAACCACTACACATGATGATTTATTTAAAATAACACACTATCAGTTTTATAACACACACACACACACACACACACACACACACACACACACACAAACAATATATATATGCAGTACACAACACCTTCACAAACAAGCAAAATGGACGGTGACTGTATGAGTTTGTCTACAAAATGCTGCAACAATTAGTGACAGAATTTTCCAGGCAGGAGTTCTGCTCACACCAGCTCTGAATAAAGCTCCTTTGCCGGTTGTGGCAGACTTGCGGGGGGTACTTTGGGCACCGGCTTCTTCGTCTGGCTGCCAGCCGGCTAACATCAGTAACATTTCCAGGAGCAAGTAAAACCAAAACGAGGCACTGTAGCGACTCACAGGTGGTCTCCTCAGGCTGTTTCTAACTCTGTCCTGAGATGCCTCTGCTTTCTCTCTTCTGTTCAGTTTCTGTTAACTCTTGACGTTTGATGCTGAAAAAAAAAAAAAATTTTCTCATGTACCAAGGCAAGCTCAATGAAAGATCACTTCATCAAATTCATTTTGTGTTAACACCAGCAACGTGAAACTGCCCAGATGATAGAACTGCATCAGAGGCTGCTACGGCAACCGGGTGACACTATCTGACTGCATCAAGCAAAAAATGGAAATCAGACAGGACCTTGTGCTTAATGACTGGTTATTTTTGGGTGTAGCTGCGTTGGAGCTGAGATACAGCCTCCCACTACCCTCAGGTGATGGCAGAAGTCTTCTTTTGCTGAGACTTGTTAACTTAATTGGTTTTGAACTAAGACTGGCGCTTAGCCTGTATGAAAGATGAATCCCATGTTTTTTCACATTTACAAGCTGTAACTGCATTTTAGTTGCAGTGCTTTGGTTACACAACATTTAGCATAGCTGTAGACGCTTCCATTATGCAATTACTCAAATGTTGGAATGATTCATAAACATAAACCATAAACTGCTCCTGCAGGCACAGAGTGAATAGAATACTTGAAGTTTGAAATTCAACTCAATATATATCTTTTCATTGTGAATTAGTAGTGGCTGGTCAAAAATAGAGGGATCAGAACAGAATACTGAATTACACCAGTGGGTATTCTTAAGAACACCAGAGATTATTCCCAGCCTATTTTATGGCGACAGAAGCAGGTTTTTTTTTCTTAAAAATGAGCTGTAGACATTTCCAGCTTTTTTTGTGCCGACTAAATTCCTGCTGTTTTCACAGGAAGTTCGTCCAGCTCCACCTCAGATCCTGTCGGCATCCGAAACAGGTATTTAAAGCCAAAGCAGGATGTTCTTCTAACCCTAACAAGTGTTTTTCGTGCCTGAACGTAAACAGAACATAAATAAGCACAGCGTGGTGACAGGGGAGAAACAGAAAATTCAACTGAATCAAAAAGCAAAGTTGCAACATAGAGAAACATTTATTTGTTGTTTTTGGTTTTGCAGAAAACTTTTTGCCTTCACTGTGGTCTTCAGGGTATGAAGTTGGATTTAGTCCATGTGACTGATACCAAAAAAGAACAAAATAATATATATATATATATAAAAAGAATGGGTTCTACAGAGTAAATAAACAGTTTTTTGTTTTGTGGATAGCTCACTCTCGAGACTCGTCTTTTTCTTTGTCCGACACTAACGATGGCTCTCTTAAAACCACAGTGCTGTGTGATGTGTTGCTGCTCCACTTTCATTGTTTTCATCATGTTAAGGACTGGAGCTGCAGCTGAGCCTCATAGCGGCGTATGTAAATTTCTACAGCGCTTATTAATGTTTTACTATTTTCCGCTGCGCTATAGGATCCTTTTCAGCAATATTCATGAGGATAACCTCCCCAACCGCCACCGAAAACACAAACACCCACGCTACATATACAAAACAGCTGTGACTCTTGTTGCATCTGTGATTATGCGCTCATTATTGGGAGAGCGGATTCTCTCTCCATCCCCATGTAGTTTTTCCCATCGATTCTGAGAAAAAATTTCAATTCCCTTTTCCTCCATGAAGGTGGGTGTGCGGATGAATCACAGTCGCAGCGCACGTCTCTGATGGAATGCTGATTAGAAGACACTAATCTGCAATAAGGAATATTCATGCGTCTGTGTAAGTGATCGGAGGAGCGAAGCAGAGCTGCTGTTGTAGGTACAAATTAATAGCGAGGCAGCCATTGTCTCTGCTGCCACTGGTAGAAATGTGCTCATTAGGATTCAGCGAGTTGCCGAGTACAGATGCCTGGGCACGCTGTGTGGAGATTGAAGACTCCTGACTGTCAAATTAAGTCCTGCTAAGTACTGTTTGGGTTATTGCTTTGCAGGCGTACAAGTATTTTTAAATAGTCGTGAATTTCTGCAGCGGGCAGAATGATTTTCGGCTCTCAGCAATGCACACTGGGACGTATTTTTGTGCCACTGAGGCGTAGCTTTTCTGGCGGATAAATTTGGGGTATTGTAAGTGTTTCAGGAAATGATTATTCATCCAGCAGAAAAACGCTGCGGCACACACACATTGTGCTCGACGTAGATTGAAGTTCGATATGTTTACAGTCGAGTAATCTTCGAGCAGGAAACACAGCTAATGAGCTGGAAAAAAGGAAAAAAAATCAAAGAGAGATGTTAAAAAACCAACAGAAGAAAGGGGAAGAAAGAAAGAGAAGCTTACGGATAAAGTTGAAGAGAGACAGTGAGGAAGATGAAGAGGAAGAGGGCAGATGATGTCGCCCTCCAGGCAGTGATAGTCTTAAAGTTCACCCGGCGTTCTGCTCCCATCTGTCCCGGCCCGGCCTCTCTCCTCTTATGTCTACCAGTCATGTAGTGCACACAGCCAAGTGGAGCTTAACAAACCTTTTCCATTACGGTAATGACCTTCATGACTGAACACCTCGGGAGCCAGAGTCGGTACAGGACTGATTCCACAGCACGGCCATTAACTCGCTCCCCATGGGTCCGCTGAGATCAGATCAGCGAGAGAAGAGGCTGTAGCGGCGACATAAGCCCACCATCGATCACAGCACCAGTACAACAACCGAGAATCCAATTCAGGCCGTTTCCATTCAACCGAAATTGGGTGCTTTGAAGACCAGCAAAGTCAGCGCGGAAGATCAACAATTTAAAGTTTTATTACTATTTTTCCCAACTCATCACTGTTCACACACTTTATTACATCTTGTAGACTTTCCACCATCGCTGATCCAAACACCCAGAGCCAAGAAAGGGTTTGCAAGGGAAAGAAAAACATGTTGGATCTTTCAGCACCAGCTGTTATTGAATCAGTTTGTAAGTCTCTCCGAATCAGGTTGCAAAATTAAAACGCTGCGAAGAAAAATAATCAAAGTCTTGGCATGTAAAGAATTAAAAGGGTGCAGAGTAGTTGCTCAGAAACATCCATTTAACTTCCAAAATTTTAGATGTGTGTTACTTTTGTAAGCAAGCAGTACTCATGCAGTTTTTAATGAGTGAAACATGATTATTCAAACTGTTTCGGCCAGTTGTATTTTATTTATCTCATCACAGTTGCCTGTCTTGACTACACAAGAGGTGTACGTGGTGCAACTTGATGACGTATTGATTTCCATTTAATAAATACTTTCTTTTAAATGAGGCTTTGTTTTAACTAAAGACGAGCTGCTCTGAAACTCCACCACATGCTGTAGACGCCTGCTGATTGACTGACAGGTGATCTTTAAAAAAAATGCAGCATAGAACCACCACAGACACAAAACACATCACCGAAGCAAAGACAAATGCAACACTAGTGTATTACCACCATATACGCAGATCACAGTGGTGCTTAAATACGATCAGGGGAGACTTTATGTTTAAAAGCAAGAAAATAATAGCAATTGTGTGAAGACAGGAAGTACAACTTGAGAGTAACAGTCGGCTCCACTCAGCACGTCTTTGATCAGAATCAGAAAAGGATTTAAAAATTGCATGGATGCCATATTTAGCGAGAGCCTCTCCACTACAGAGCTGATGTCGGTTGTTATGTTCGAGTCCGTTTGTGTTCTCTAAAGTCGAGACGACGCAGAATGTGAAGCATGCTCTATAAAAGATCAGGGAGATTGTGACACATTGTTATTCTGGTTTTGTAATTCCAGGAAAGGTTTGCTGAGCGTGCGTTTTCCTCTCAGAAACACAACCCGCATCCAAAATGATAAGTTGCAGTGCATTCATACCTGGTCGCCGCCAGCTGAACCACAACCACTGTGAACAGCAGAACATTGATACAGGAGTGAACATTTGTCAGGGTTTTTTTTGTGTGTAAAACCTTCAAGCCACAATAATTCTAGCAGTCATAGCTAAAAACAAATATGTGACTTTTCATCCTGCTTCATCATTTATAAGTTTTATAAGAGGTCGGAAGGGTTTCAAAAAGGTAAATAGTAAATCTCTCCCCTTCACACTGATGTATAGCAACCCCTTCCTACATCCACATTCATAAATATACAGTCCTTCTTCTGTAGAATAAAATGAATAATTAAGTTTACTCAAACCTATTTTGTGTTGATGTGCGTCACGCGTCGCAAAAGGACGCACAATGTCCATGTGGAAGCAGCAAGAGGGACGGCGGAGCCAATGTGTTGCATTAGAATGGTGAGCGACCAGTTAATAATAGATGAAATAAAGCAAAAAACGGGAGCTTCTTAAAATCCCAGAGGAGTCAGGCAAGGCCACTGCTTTGTGTAAACATTGTGACCTTGTTGTGACAGATACAAATCTTTAACCTTCCTCCACAACTCCTTAAAGCCACACTGCAGCCAGTTTATTCCTGTTTAACAGATAACTTTCTTTTTTTTTTTAAGCAGATAACAGGGGTGTGGTTAAAAGTCAAATAAAAGCATGGATTGCAATAGCATGAATATTAGCATGGATAACAATAACATGGATATTAAACGCATGGATATTAGTGCGGATAGCAATAACATGGATATTAACATGGATTGCAGTAGCATGAATGTGAGCATGGATAGCAATAGCATGAATATTAGCTCGGACAGCAATAGCGTGAATATTAGCTCGGACAGCAATAGCATGGATATTAGCATGGATAGCAATAGCATGGATATTAGCATGGATAGCAATAGCAATAGCATGGATATTAGCATGGATAGCAATAGCATGGATAGCAAATGCATGGATATTAGCATGGATAGCGGATGTTTGAATATAAGATTGACAGCAATAGCATGGATAGCAAATGCATGGATATTTGCACGGATAGCAATAGCATGGATATTAGCATGGATAGCACTAGCATGGATCTTAGCATGGATAGCAATAGCATGGATAGCAAATGCATGGATATTAGCATGGATAGCAATAGCGTGGATCTTAGCATGGATAGCAATAGCATGGATAGCAAATGCATGGATATTAGCACAGATAGCAATGCACTGATGGTGAATGCAAACAAACTGACTAAAATCTACATTGATCGGGCTGCATATTACGGTCAGAACAATCTGTCTCATGGTAGATTGTGTTGCTGATCTGAATCAGGGGTCTGAGGTGCGAGGCTATTGTTTGCGGTACAGATTGTGAAGCTCGTTGTGATTTATGAGTAAGTAGACTATGTAAATAATGTTGACTCGACTGTAGCGGCTTATTTGTTGTTTTGCCAAAAGACCTCTGCAGTGTTTCCTTCTCAGACTCTCCTTATTCATACCCCACTTTATGGATCTGTTGCCAAATGTCAGTTTTTACACCACCAGATAAGGCCCTGTGAGTTTCACCTTTCCGAGAACTTGGACAACTTAAAGCAGAACATTACATGAAGCTTTGGTGTGAGCAAGCAGCCTCGGTCTCCAGAGCCTCCCCGACTGCTCTCAGAGCCTTGGCCTGCTGGCCAAATACAACTGTTAGGTTGTGTTAGGCATCAAACGTCAGTTTTTGCGAGAGGCATCTGCAGCCAAGAAACTTCTCTCCGAGGTCCCCTGTGGAGCCTGATGTGCTGTTGGTCTGAACCAACACACTCACAGCGAGATGCTCTCTGAGAGATGTTTTCTCTCTCTCTCATGTTCGGTCTCCCTCTCTCTGCCTCGACCCCCTCTTTCTCCCACTTCCTCTGTCTCCTTGATCTCTCTCTCTCTTTCTCTCTCTGCCTCTCTTGCTCTTTTCACCACTTCCACCCTCTTGTCTTTTCTCCCTCTGTGACTTTTCTCTCCCCTCCTCTCCCTTTCTTCCTACCCTCCATCTCATTTCTCCAACCCTCCAGAACACTTACATTGCAATACACTCAGCGTCTCACACACTCCGAGGGGAGGTGTTCAACTGGTACATTATGTCTCTTGAGTATTTCTCAGACTAATGGAAAACACTCAAAATGCCTCAGCATTCCATCATTCTACTGGTAAAAGAGAAACTCTCAGTCCACATATTGCCTCCGTAAGGGAAAGTTTCTACCAACAAGCTGCAGCAGGCAGTAGTTTTTCAAGTTTATTTTCTCTTACAGGTTCTCGTTCTGTGGGCCTTTCGCGTACCGGGTCAGGAAGTGGCTGATGGAACGACATTTGTGTGATCAACGTAAACAAGTCTGCAGAAATTCATGACATTCAAACCACATACAACAAATCTTCTCACAAGCTGCTGCTCAGCCGATCAGATGTTTGCATACCACGACTCAAGTCGGCGAGTCTTTTACGAAAGTTCATTTCTTCCCACTTGGCAGCTTAAAACCAGAACGCCTCATATTCAATATTCACTTACTATTAAAAGCTCTGCTACGATACAAAAGGACAGAGCATCTTTTGAGCAAACATACTGTCATGCACAATCAACGTGCCCTCAAGTCCACACCGAGGCACAGAGAATAAAATATCTTTATTCGGCATTGAACTAAAAAACCCCCCTGCTGGGTATAATAGTATAGAATTACCTATGTTTTTCATGTGGGGTTTGAAGGCTCGGGGCTTTCAGTTGAGCTGTGATGCAAACAGAACAAAATGCCTTCGAGCTTTTCATCTGATCGGCTGAATAGCCAATCAAGGTTGAGCTCGACTGTAGAATTTCAAGTGGTAAGAATCTCAACACGCCGACACCACCAACCTTTAAGCTGCAACATGTTTAGTTGTTATCTCACTCGGTGCACGTCTGTTTTTTTTCCCCATCACTGTCAGCACCGCACATACGGTACGTAACTGGAACAGCTGGAGCAGGAGTAACACAGTTCAGTGAGGGCATCCAGACACATTCAAGTCGGTGATGGAAGATGTAAGTGCCCTATTAACCCACCAGGATACTGTTTTCCCCTGCTGCGATGATTTCTTATACTAATTATGCTTTAATGCAGCGCCGCAGCTTCTGTATATAGGCCACTATTATGCTACATCCCTATGGGGATTCATTAGAGTAAATGTATACATGTATCAGCATTTGATATGCATAAGATACTCAAAAGTGAGCGACGTACCAGAACGAGGATTATAAAACAAACGCGCAAAATGAGGTCAAAAGCAAAAAAAAGCAGGGTGGAACATTTGGACAGTTCTCACAGTGTCGTCTCTTCTGATGAGTTTAAATACCTCGGCTGTGACGTCACTGGAGGGTTTTTTTGATCGTCGGCAGGAGAAAGATGAAACGGATTATTGAGGAGAAACAAACTGACATGTGACAAAGGTCCTGTTCCAGATTCAAACAAAGGGGACATCCTGGATACACGACTTGTATCTGAGCCACGAGGACGCCTCAGTGCATCGCTTTGAAGATTACACTTGGCTGGGAGACCATTCCTGCAGGGGGAAATGCAGCCTGTTTATCAGGGAAAGATAAAAAAGCAAGGCAGTGTCTGAGACTTATTTTGATAAATGAAACATGAGTGTTAAGGTGCCGCAAAGATTTGGATGTGATTTTTTGTTTAAGTATCGGTGTCGGGACGGAAAATGAGCTTTTATTCGCGCTCGGTTGGACTGAAAGGTAAATGTGAGTGTGTTGCCAGAGACAACACTGTGATTATGATTCCTGTTGGGGCATTGATGTGTTGAACTTTGGATTGTACAACAAACATTTATAAAGGAGCTGTCAAATTCATATAATCTATTCAACAACATCCAGATTTGTTTAGCGTTTCTTTTAGATTTGATTTTTTTCCCCCGCAGCAAAGTTTGTGAACGCACCTCTTTTATTTAAGATTGTGTTTTTTGTAAACCGGCGAATGAATGCACCGGCAGCGGTTTTTGTTTTTCATCACACCAACAAACTATCTCTGACAAAAGTAAAAGCAGACTATGACCAGAATGAAAGCATCCGTCCTTCTCTTCTACAGGAGGTTATTCTCCTGCTTGTTGCACAAAAGGAGGCAATCTCACCGCAACATGAATTGCATTTTCACAACAAAAATCTATCGAACACTTTTACACTACATTACTTAAGTCGTTACAAGCAAAAACAGTGGAATTCAGTGTCTGTCGTCAGCATCATAGTTAGCTCATCTCACAATTTATGCTGCCATATCTACTTTTCGTGTCAAAATGTAGTCAATCTCACCAAGCGAAATCAAGTCAAGATGTGTTTTGTGCCTCCTCTGCTTCACTAGAGCGACAAGCCGAAGTTACGAGGCAGTTGAATTGAAAAAAAGTCGGTGCACTTTATGAACGGGGCTTTTAAATGCATCCTAATGATATAATAATACATTGTAATTAACGATTCAACTGATTTATTCCAGTTTTGTTGTTTCTGTAACCTTCATGGTGACAGTAACGACCTTAGTTCAACATTAATCTTCAATATTTCTCTCACAGATCATAAAACAATCACTGCATGCTTCCACAACCTCCGAGTAAAGAACAGGATTAAGGCATGAACACACAGGATCACATGGACTCACCCGCTTATTCAGCTAGAATACAAATGATTCTCACAAATGGCAAGTGACCTGTGTGAAGCCCACGAGTCGGCAAAAGGATACCGTTACAGCGACATATAGAATAAACTCATGGTTCGAGTGCAACACATTAAAAATCTATTTGTATGTATGTGTGTGAGCTGAAAACACTGTGTGCGGCAAATTCCTCCGTCCTGATAATGAGGCCCGGAGTAACAATACGCGGACGCTCCCGCGGTGATTGTGCTTGCGTAAGCTCTCGGTTTCACCAGGTGACTCCTCCAAAATATTAATACATCTAAAGAAGCCGAGGACAGGCAGAGAATCAGGCCAGTGCACATTACCGCTAATGATCTCTCTCAGCAAAATCACACAGACTGACATACACATACACACACACACGCACGCACACACACACACACACACACACACAGATAGACGTACGAATGAACACCGAGACACCCACGTTAGCGCGGGCCAACAGACAAGAGTGAGCATTTGCACTCAGACATACTCACGCAAATAAATACATGCCTGTGTGCAGATTAAAAACACACGTGCACAAACGACTGATAAAAAAGTGTGCAGCACTTCAGTGTCACCACCACGAGTGCATTAACATTTCCTTCCGTTGCGGGGAAGCAGCAGCAGCAGCAGCTTGACGTCAGCTTTCTCAGGGTGTTAATGAGGGACGGACCAGGTCCATGATTCAAATCCAGCAGAGCTGGCTCATCACGGCCGGCTTTAATAAAGAGGACGCTCGACTGTAGCAGAGCTCGTTTATAACGTCGGCCTGTCACAGAATGTTTTCACAGCAGCTTCCAGCGAACAGCGAGGGGGGAGTAAATAAAACACCAGGGTTGGACGATATGACGACACACTGTATACCAAGACACAATAGCAATTTGTTTTATCTTATCTTTAAACTGTGAGAGCCATCTCCATCACTCCTGGTTGTTCTGTATTAGACCACTGTAGGCGATGTTTCAAATCAATACTTATTTAAGCCACATGTGGATTTTGCGCCAATGCCATGAAATTGATTTTTTTCTCAGCATTCATTTCACTGGACTACATGCTAAGGAAATAAATAAATACAAGATCACATAACAACGTCAATATCAGCATCATAAAACATTATCGTCACGTCTTCCTTCCGCACAACAAGGCAGGACGAGGACGGAAGCTCGCCACATGATGCAGTAAGAGGAGAAGTTCCTACGTACAGTGATGGGTGTGTCGCCCACTTTTCTTTACCTCTAGTTAACTGTAATAATTGGGGAGGTTGTCTGAGATCTTAATCCCTTGCAAATCTGCCTTGTCTGTACCAAACACAGAGGTCACGTGACAACAGTACCCCAGTGTGAATCATCACGTCAGTTGTCTGAGCTCGTATTTCTTTTTAAACATCTGTTTTTTTGTTGTTGTTTGACAACTTAACAAGTAATTTGCTAGAAATGTAATCACAGCTCATAATATGTTGAGCAGCAGTCAGCTCTGCAGCTGTGCTGTCAGAGCGATGTTTAAAAGTGATGACAGCGACGGTAGCAGAAACAAAAAGTTGTGATATTCATGTACCGCCACAAAGCCTCCGCTGTCTGATCTGAATGAGCTTCACATCGGAAAGCTGATGTTACATCGAGCCTCGACATCGTACGTATACTGTCAGTAAATAAGAGGAAAATACAGGATTTGCTTATCTCGTGCAAAAACACCGCAGGAAACGTGGGGTCAGAAGTTCTAAATCAAGGACTTTAGAGGGTGTTTAAAGAAGCATTGGCATAAATTTAATTAAAGTGTAAACTTGAAAGCAACCAAAAATTAAGTTGTGTCTGTCATGCTGAGATAAAACCAACAGCAATAATGTCTATTAACATAATCTGTTTTTAAGATGCCGTCAGTTTAATTTCAGGCGTCAATTAGGCATAATGTCAGTCTGTCAGCCACTACTTGGATCCAGACTGAAATATCTCAACTATTGGATGGATTGAACACATTTTTGTAAGAATGTTATGATAATATTTGTTGACAACAATCGGATGAGCTGCCACATTGATGCAGAAACGTCTCCTCCCCCTCTTGGATTGTAATAACTTTGGTGATCCCTTAACTTTTTAAAACCGGCACCATCATCAGCGTTGTCCAAGCAGCTGCCGAATATTCCCATCACATCCAGCTGTTCTTTATGTAATGCTAGAAAATGTTAGCATAACACACTAAAACATGAAACTACCTAAACCTCAGCATGTTAGCACTGTCACTGTGAACTAGCATTATTAGCGTGCCAATTTTAGCATTTAGCGCAAGAGTGCAAATGGCTAAACCTCCCAGAGATGCTATGTTTTTTTGGTGGCCTCGTGTTATTGATCACACCTTTGACAGTATCATATCTTATGTGTCACATTTTGGATTTTGTAGTTCCATCCAAATCAAACCGAAGACATACAGTATCCTGATACCTGACGACTGGGAGTTCATGGAGCAGTTCAGAGCAGTAACTTTGGAAAGACGCAATAAAAAGCAATATGAAACAAACTTAGAGCGAACCACAGTCAGAACTGATAAATGAGTATGAACACAAGAAAAGAAAATTACAGCCAAGCATGCAGAAAGCTCCGTCATGCTACAGGGAGTGGATGAAATTTGTTTCGACCAGTCTGCTTCTGCCTCCGTAATCTCCATATGAGTTTTGTTTCGGGGGGCTTAGTTCACTCGGGCTCTGTTAGAAAAGAAGAACACTATTTTCTACAACAGTTTGGGGTAAAAGTAATGTGCGATCGAAACCCTAAATAGCCACAATCGATATCAGGCAATAAGACAACGTGCACCTCTAATTAAAGCAGACGGTTGGCAGCAGCGGAACAGGACTTGAGCTGTTAATGAACGAGTGCATACTGGGAAAGTTGGCAATCAGAAGGCGTGCTTACAGGCTTTCATGAGACAACAGCTGTGATCAACACATAAACGAGCTCTATGGGAATCTGAATCAAACAATAGCTGCAATCACATCCAATAGCAGGTAATGATGCATCTCGACAGGCAGAACGCGTATATTGCCTTGAAAGCTGAGATGACAGCAAAACCGAGAAAGCTTAAGCCTCAAAGAAAGACACTCAAATGAAAATGAGAGTTTCTATTTGGTGTCTTTATAGTTTCAAATGGTTTCACACCTGAAGTAACTGGACAGAGGTTAAATCTGGCATTACTTTCATCTGAGTGCCACCAAACTCAATGCAAACAAGCCTCGATTTAACGGATTGTTCGCAAGTTTTAAAAGCTGCAGGTCGTTAATATGATCCGTATGGAGCCGGGTCACTCATTCAGCTTTTTGTGCACAGCTCTGATGTTGTTGTTGGACACTTTACACACTCACACTGTTCTACCAGTCAGAACTGTTTTTTTGTCATATTGTAAATGTCAATGTCATTACTGGCTCAAGAAGGACAGCGAGTTGACCGCTAATCATCGGATGGTGGTTTGATCCCACATGACTGAAGTGTCACTTAACCCCAAATTGCTCCCAGTGGTCAGGTCAGCATGTGTGTGTGTGAATGGGAGACAAATTGCAAAGCACTTTGGGTAAAAGCACTATATTAAAGCGGTCATACGCTGTAAGTCTTCGTGATTTAAATCTACTTGTTACTACTTAATGTATCTTCATTCTGAAATATGTGAGCACAATGGAGATTAAAATAATAAAAGGAGGTATAACTGGATTTTGACATCAGCAACACATCACCTTACATCATCAAACAAAGCATGAATTGATCAAGTAACCAAAAATCATTAATCATACAGTGAACCTTGGCGGTTTGTCTGCATGCAGCCGTCCTTGTTCTGTTAGCACTCCCAGTGTCTGTACTGTGTGTTGAGGTCGCGCTCTCTTTGATTGCAGCTACAAAAGAACCGCACGCCGCTCTGATGAAGGCTACTTCCAGTGAAACAATCCACTGAAGGTTTCTTTATTGTTCAACCTCTTCAACATTTTTTAACTCGAGCTGTCGGAGAGAACTGAGGAGAGTTTGGTGGGTTTTATTCGTTCCCCACTGAGTCTGCACATGTTTGTTTGTTGGCACAGACACATGCTCACTGCCTCTAACAGTTATTTATAATCTGTGAATCTTTCACCAGTGTTTAATAATGTTTAAAATTCAGTCATATATTCTCTCCATTGCAATGTTTCACTTTCCACTTCCTGTCTTTGTCTCTTTTCATCCTTTCCCCCGTTTGTTCTGTGTTACTTTTTTTTGTTGCTTGCCTTTTTCCAATTTTGGAGTCCTTTATATTATTTAACCTTCCCTTCTCTGTGTCAGATGTTTTGGGCCTTCTTTAAATCAAACCAAACAAATTATTAGCTGATTAATCGAATAGTTGATTCACAGAAAGTTCTTAGGCAACAAATTTAATAATCCATTGATTGTTTCAATCGTTTTTCAGGCAAAAATGCTCCAAAACTCCACTCCAAGATTTTCCAACTTCTGGGGAATCATGATGAATAGTCTTGTCACTATTCTCTAACATTTTATAGAAAGAAAATCAAGAAAATAGTTGGTAGATTAATTAATGATGGCAGTTATCGAGAGTTGCAGCTGTAGTAGTAAAAATCACAAACCGTGATTGTGTGTGGGAAGCCAGTGAGGGATCACGAGCCACTGGCATTTTCAAGAAAGCTTTCACATTGAATTGCGACCAATGAAATCATGCAAGACAAAGTTGTATTGTTCTAGTATGCAGGAGGAGCCCGAGTCGGTCTTCTCCTGAGTACACAGCAACACAGATAAGAACGGTTTGTCTCCGCACTCTGAACAAATTGTAGATTTAACTGAATAGACTTCTGGTCCTGGGGCCGGGTCAAGAGATTGCAACATCACCATTACAAAGGCCGGGTCAATATGTACAGTATGAAGCTCTGTTTCCCCCCATTCTCTCTCTCACACACACACACACACTCACACTTCCTCACGCTACGTCTCTCTTTCTCAGTCCTCTGATCGCCGCCAGCCTCGGGCATCCTGCCTTCACCACTCTGCACAGACAACTCAGCAGCCATATGCCATTAGGGAAGAGCCCACAGCAGCAATACTCATAAATATTGACTCGGTTTCAACATATCCCCCAGGAAGTGTTCGAAACAGCAGGTACTGCATTAGCACACCAACAGCAAACACAACCCACGGTCAATACTGACGAGTCGCCGCGGCTAAGCTAAACTCTCTCCAGCGTTTCACGGCTGCAGAAGGAACACGAGGTGCTGCCGAGGGGCCCGAGGGGCCCGCGGGGCGGCGAGGTGTTGTTACGGAAAATATTTAATTAGCGGCCGCGATAAACGTCTCCCCGATGAATGATCACAGCTGACAGTTAAGCATCTCGCAGGCCTCGTGGATTTCTTTAAAGGGGCAGCCGGGTTTTTTTGTCGTTACACACAAAAGCAGGAAATGAATTGCTGTGACACCTGGAGAAATTGGGCTTTCAGAGGCAACCTGGCTGTAGTGTGACGCTATCAAATGAAACGCAGCAGCACCTGAACACATTCAATTCGGCGGCTCGTATTCTCCTCTGCCCCAATAGGTACGGTTAATTAAAAGTGTTTCCTCAGCAGCCGCGCAGAGATTACGCGTGGTCCCCATTTTAATCTGCCGGGGAAGTCTCTGGGTTTAGGGTTCTGTTAATCAATCTTATTCGTGTGTTAACTAATTACATTCTCCCATTCCAGGCGATCAGGAACAGTGAATTATTTGAGGCAAAGCTGATTACCTGAAGGTTGGGGGAGCAGTCGGGTGGAAGAATTAAGTCATTTACTAATGAGAGAAAATGTGATTTGTTACTTCCACCGCGGTTCATCAGCTCCAGCTGAGTGGAGGAGGAGGAGGGCTCGACTTCGAGGTGTCGATGCAACGTGGGAATCAGGTGTCGTCTCCGAGGCCGGGACTTGCTTTCCAAAAAACGAGTCCGACTCCGCAGCAGTTTTCTGCATCACACCAGTGCGATCGCTCTTCTCTGGATGGTTTTTCTGGTGGTGCACTGCTGAATCCTACTGATTCTACCTTAAACGTTTCTTTAAATTATATTTATATGATGTGAGCTTCAGTTAGCTTTGCACATAAATGGTAAGAAGAAACGTCCTTCAGAGGGAAACTTTTTACTTTTATACTTTTACTCTTCTAACACAAGTATCTGTCCTTCTTCTTGAGTAAAGGATGTGTGTGCTTTTGCCACCTCTGGAGCACACACACTCCAACCGAACACAGAGTCGGCCTCTAGAGATTTGAGTGCAAGACGTGTCAAGGCTACAGACAGAGAGAGAGGAAAGAAAAGGACAACTTGATATGTTGTAAAAATGTGAATGCATGCAATAAAAACACCAGTCAGACTCTTACGTCTGCGCGGCTCCATGGATCCAGATTTAGAAAAGTTAATTAAATCCTTTCTATTGACCAACGCAAACGTATTACACACTGATCCACGTAATAATTCTGGACTCTCTTTTTTTGCAGAAATTCCTTGAAACGTTATGACAGCAAACCCCCCCAGAAAAAAGTTTCAGCAAAGCAGCCAGGAGGAATGACATCAAACTGACAGTTTAGCTATTAGTGTTTGTTCCATGCAGATGATTTGGGCGATTCTTCCCGCCATCAGTCACATCCTAATGGCGTTCGTGTAGATGACGGATCACACAAACGTTATAAAAACGTTGTGTTTTGACAAGGAGCATCTCACTTGAAGAGCTCCTTATTAAGCGAGGATGAATCTCCCTCCTTGGAGTTAACTAAAGTAAATGTTTAATGATGTTTCTGATTGTGTCGGAGCGCGGCGAGCGTCCTTGGACCTGCCAAGAGCGCGACAGCTGGAATCTACAGCGGCAGGTTGAGGCGCTGCACTAATGTAGGACTGAATTGAAATAACAAGGAGCATCATTTATTGATTGTTTTTTTTATTTTTTATTCAGGAATCATCAGACCTTTATCGGTCTTGCAGCAACGGCAGGCATTGTGTATTTTGTACATTCCCTCATTAATAAGTGATCCGAACCGTAGTTGAGTATTGCCTATTAAACAACTCTTCTCCTCTCTGCAGTGATACTCCGAGCACACTCCACGGCATGCAGAGAGAAAGCTTGAGGCCCTCAAGGATTCCCACTCCTTCACAAAACAGTAAATAATACATCATATTGGATTTGAGGGAAGAGCCACACATTTCTACAGAGGGGAAATATCATAATTCATATATGTGTGAAGCAACAGGGCACGGCGAGGACACAAAGAGATCGAGTAAATGCTTAAAAATGGTATCAGTGGAGTTCTTCGTGTTGCCATTACCGGCAGAGATAGCTGCGCCGTCCTCTCGAGCCTAATACATAACGTCGCTGTTACTCCCTCGTCCTCTCCTGAGCAGTTTCAGCCGCCGCATAATTGAATGTGAAACCAGTATATTATTCTGTCTGCAGGGAGGGAATTGAAAAACATCAGAAAGCAGGGAGATAAAATAATATTTTGGGGCCTGGCTGTGTTATTTTATTTATTTTCTTATTCATCTGGTTGGAGTCTGACCACATCACTGAGCAAATGTAACCCGGTGATCCTGAGAGCAGAGCGCTGAGGCATAATGACGCCCTGCGCCGTCTCCGCTACGTCGACAGCCGTCACGATTTATTGTCGTTCCATCGGATGAGAGGATCTTCAAAGATACACTTTGCACCCTTGGAGTGGGAAAGCGAAGAGGAGGCGACAGGATTGTTTGTGTCTGTGACTCCAAAATGCGGCTAAGAACAGCTCGCTCACATCAACATGGAAGTTATGTCGTTATCTTCACGACTGATTTTAGAACTGTGGGGTTGAGACGAGGAGACGGCGTTTGGGGAGGTCGGGGTTCGTGAGAGTAACCCGAGACTCTCCGGGCTCGTTTGACTGGACCGGCTGTTCTGGTTGTCTCGACTGCAGCTCATCCCTCAGTTAGTGTTTGGTTCTGTTACCAAAGAATTTCTCTTGGTTGGTTGGTTGATATGTCAGCAGGATGACACAAACTCCCGAAAGGTTTCCCACAAGACTTGAATGGAGAATGTGCCTTGGCCAGAATAAAACCCTCTGAAAACAGTTTTAAAGGTGCACTATTCAGTTTTAGGAGTATAAACCAAATGTCAAAATCTATAAATACATCGTTCTACTGCTAGACTGTATTTCCTGTGCTTCTAAATGTGTTTTTTTTTTTTACTGTTTCCCATTTTTTCTGGGGGAAGCCCTAGAAGACCTGAGTTTGAGAGCCGCAGAGGACCGCAGAAGTCCTCCTCCCCGACCGCCACTGATTAAACATTTCTGAGCCAGATGGTCATGAATTTTTCACTCTTCTCCTGGCAAAGATTAGTTTCGACATTATTTATTAATATGGGAAAACACACATTACTGTAGGTGTTTATACATAACAGCGAGCAGCCTCAAAACTTCTACATAACACATTCTCGCTGCGTGTTTATGGAACTTTTTACTTCAATTCGAGATATCCTGCCGAAACGACACCTTGTTGGTCGAACACTGAAGTTGCAGTTTGCACCGAGCGCATTACTACACAAGTAAACTGAATCGCTCGCTGAAAACAATATTAGCTCGAGGAGTCATTTGTGGTTGTTAAATATTGATTCCATCCCTCAAAGCAATATCTCTGTAAACACACATGAAGCATTA
>CAEMYA010000211.1:1981652-1993292 GCA_903131615.1 Diplodus sargus
ATCGAGGCTTCCAGCAGCCCGAAGATGAGAAAGTTCAGCTGAGGTTATTGGATTAGTCCCTCTCCTCTTTGTAGTGTCGTGTCCTTAACTTACAGGGGGCACAGCACCGGATGGATCAGATCCGCCATAAAAAGGGGACCAAAGGTTTGTCGGGATGGCTCGGGAAGTGGAAGTTTAGCTTGTTAGACCCTGAACGCTGCTCCTGGTTCATCTGCAACTCAGGCGGGAGGACACAGGTTGTGCCACTTAAGCATTAGCGGGACGGAGGCTGATCTTACGTGCTCAGTACATTTACATTTACGGCATTTAGCAGAAGCTTTTGACCAAAGGGACTTGCATGCAAAGTGCCGACCAGCACATCAGGAGCAGTTTGGGGTTCAGCATCTTGCCCAAGGACACTTCGACGTGCAGACCCGGGGAATCGAATCAGCGACCTTCCGATATAAAGACGCTGAGCCACGAAAGTAAACATTGGGTTGACGGTAAGAAACATTCTGACTTGATGTGCACAAAGTCTGAACACGTTGATATGCATGCTTATTCTGACAGGCCATAATCAAAAGACGAACTCTGGGCTCGATGGGTCGGTGGTGTTGTAAAGGACCCAACCCCTCCACATTCAGGAAGGTGTGTGGTTGCAGGATGGCGTTGGAAGACCCGACGAGCTCTTCATCTGAAGCACACTGAGGCCTTCACACTGCCAGCTTCTCCCCCACACAAGCTGAACCGAGCTTGCAGAGTCAGGTGGGCGGTTACTGTACATTCGATGCACTTTTTGCAGCCGAAGGTGCCGTTTCTCAAATTAATTCCAATGAAGTGGTTTCGCACTCGGCTTATGTGACATAAGAAGATAAAAATACTCCACATCTTTTTTTTCTTTCCGCGGGGCACTCACAGTCAAAGAAAAATGAAGGAATGTATGAAGTGTTAATGACGGATGGAGCAACATGTGTTACGAGTCAACAATGTAATCCCGGTCGTATCACACTTCAGTAGCTGGTTAATTCCCCAAGTAATGATCCTCTGCTGTAGTCTCGACGTGACTTCAGTTACCTTTGGCGGCTGAAAAGGGTGTTAATGGGAAATATGACACCTAAACTCAGCCAATTACAAGTTTTTTTGTGTGACTAAAAATGCAGAATCAGAAAGTTTCTCCAAATTTCTTTTCATAAACTTACATAGACAAACTACAGCTTTATGGTAACCTTGAGCGAAGCAGTAGACAGCTTTTTTGCTTTAACTTATCAATTTATTGCACAGTGTCATGTCTGTAGAAAATGACACCACACATGCATAGATTGGATCCCTAATTCCAAAAAACAAAGGATGAATTATGGCACAAAGAAGGCCCGTCTGCCATTGTACAACCAAAACATGGAAGAGGCATCGTTTTCCCCCGGTCGCTAGGAAGAACTGTAAAAACTGTTCTTGGCAACAAGAAGGAGTGATAGATGGGACAGCGCTCCAGTGTTGTGTATCAATGAAGAAGCTTTTAAAAAAAGGCTGAACTTCTTGAGGAGAGGTTTTAAAACATCTGAAGGATTTTACTCCGTCCAAACAAAACAGCTTGGAGGAGATTGGATGAAATTTGGACGACGGCAAAGAAAAACTGGAGGCCCGCTTGAGACAGAATTGACTCCGAGCATCGTCCTCTAGTGGCTGTATTGCTTGACATCCACGCCAACGTGAAGGACGCATGAAAGTTTGTGTGCAGAGGTTGTATCATTTGAAACAGATGCGTAAAGGCGGCATAAATGAGCCTTTGGTCCAGCAGCCGTGTTGCTAAAGTTTGTCTTTGCATAGTTATACCACAGTGAAAAGTGGAAATCGAAAAGTTGTCTTTTTCCAGCTTTAAAAGACACTTTTTTTTTTGTCCTGCTCTGGTAGGTGGATGGATTAAAACAGACCCCTGCCTCTCACAATCTGCGAGCAGAGCGGCACCTCATAATGCAGCGAGAGAGCTCCAGCAGCCAAAACCAAATAGCTGTTGTCAGGTGTGTCCCATCCAGAGAGATAAAATAAAGTTACTTAACTGCCAGGAGTCCACACCCACGCTGTCTGACTTTTAACTTGACAATTTGTCACAGCTCATAACAGTTTTCAGTGCGGAGCAACAGTTCAAGCTCAAACAAGAAGAGTACTGAGGGAGACACTGTAGTGATTGGTGTGCTAATGATGTGCCTCTTGTTTACCACATGATGGCCTCACACTCAAGTGAGCACACACACACACACTCTTTGATGTTGTCACAGAGATCCCTCTGTCAAACATCGGCTTGTTTTATTTTTAATGCAGGAAGCGTCTGGCTGGAGTTTTTAACAGTGTGCCGGCGCTCGTGTCACTCCGAGATGCCTGACAGCCGCTCTGTCGGTGGATAAACAGCATCGCGTTACAAACACAACAGTCAAACCTTTCAAACCTGCCTGTTAAACTCCAGGTTCACTCTGTAATGAGCAGTAAAGTGAGATGGTGGACACCTTTTAATCATCGCTGACATCATGAGAGCCTCTGCTGTAATGTGAATCACTGTTTACTAGTTTGTTCCACTGATGGGAATCTTTGAATACATTTCAAATAAAATGTTTCACAGTAAACAGTGAAGGATCTGCACTGATCAGACACAATATCAACAGGACTAATTAAGTGAATTACTGTGATCAGAACCAGATGTTCTGCTGGGAAACATTGGGTCCTGGCATTTTATGCGATTGCCTCTTCACAGGCACTGCTGTGGACCTGCTGAAGTTCACCCTCATCATAGTGATGGCATGTTGTTCTGGCATGTCCCACGATGCCTGAAATTTGGAGGTTGGACACCTTCAGCTCTCACATTCTCCGAGTCATTCCTGGAACAGAGGAGGTGTACTGGTGGGGCTTCTCCATTAGCACTTTCGGTCACACCCAGTCAAACCGTGCCACGCTGATTTGTGTTTACATTACTAGTTTAACCACGCAGAGTCGAGCAGAGTTTCCCGGGATGGACCCTCTCAACTGAGACCAACCTGTGACGAGCCCCCCTTCTCCCCTCAAACAAGAGGATGCTGCGATTGTGAAACTCATGTTTGTGAAGGAGACCTCTTTCTCTGTCAGATACCTGCTTTATGTTAATGGTGTAGTCTTGTTTGCTTTCATGATAAAAAAAAAAAACCCAACATTTCCTGGTTTTGCTGCTTATAGTGAAAGTTTAAACAACAAAAAAGGGGACATTTATGGTGAAGAATTTATAATTAAATGTTTTTTTATCAGCTTTGTTTGCAGCTATTCGATAGAACTGCAGGGAGGGAGAGCATTTACAACCATTTGTTGACTACTACGACAATCGCGTTGTGAGTTTTAAGACACACCATCTTGCAGGTAGCCGTTTTGTGCAAATCCCTGACACACAAATTAACAAATAAAATAAGTAAAGTTGGGTTACATACAGCCAAAAGCCAGTGATTTATATCAATAATCATTTCTGCGACCGACACCCACAACCAAAACATACTTTCTTGAATCGTTTCTATCCTTTTTTACATAATTGAATCCGCCATAGTGTCGTTTAAAATACATCAAGTTTATATCAAGTTTAGTGCCTGTCAGGACATTATATTTGATGAAATTACAATACAGTGTACCTAAACTTCTGTTTTCACTCCTTTATGGATCACTGTAACAGATAATAATTATGAAATGCTGCAAACTGCAGAGAAATCTCATCTACCATTGCAAACGTAATGCAGTTTCTCTTATCTTAAAGTGAGAAGAATTGAAACGAACTGTAACAGCATCCTGTTTAATTACAGTGATTGAACAGTGTCCTCTGTGATCAATACCACATGCAGTATGTGAACTATATGTTCTCTGCAGTGGGAGCAGTCATTATACAAGTTGTTGGGTGTTAGAAACAATCCCTTAAATATAATAAGTACTAAGCATGTTTGCCTTAAAGTTAAATGTTGTCATACATAAAAACAACATAAATTATCAGCTTTAAATGATTATTATTTCTTACAGTGAGTCATGGACTCCCAGGCAGCTGTCACAGCGCGAACATCGTCTCACCCCGGGCTGAGTCTCATTAGCATGGCAGACGCCTCCTTTTTCAGATCCAGGGAGCGAGCCAACCTAAACCACTTCACACAGAGCCAATCTCGCGCTCCTGTTTCGCCACAGTAGCCCGTCACCTGCTGCCAAGAACCCTTTCAAGGGGATTTTTCCTGCTCCACTGATGCACGGAAGGAGAACTTCCCCGTGGGTTTTTCCTGCCCACTTTTCATGGCGGAGGACGTCTCCTTTACAGAAGAGCCTCGCTGCAGAAAGAAAACCACAGACACTCGAGACGGGAAGAGTTTGTTCATGAAGCTGCGTGTGTTTGAGGGGGAAACACGGAGCCAGTCGTGATTTTAAAATACATGACCAATCTTTGAAAATGATTGTCACAGTTTGATGCGTTTGTCCTTTGAGGGTTTTCGGAAGAAGTATTCAAATTCTGTGCATAAAGGCTCTGAAAATCGATTTCCTCCATCAGCTTCTCACTATGAGTGATGTGGTTCTGCAGTTGTTGGTTTAAAGTGTGAAAAGGTGATGTCACACACTTCATTTTAAAAAGGTTATAAGAATATACATCAGCCAGCTGTGCACAGACTGACATGTAGGAAAGATTTTGTATTTTAGCTTTGCTCATTCTTTGGGGCCAGTTAAAGGCTGTGAAAAACTCTTTACAAAATCAGCACGTTTAATGAATCTGAACAACAAGGCCGTTCTCACAGCACCTGAAACGCTGAGATATGGAGACTAATGATTTTTTTACCAAGCAAAAGGAAAAATGAATGAGCTGAAGGCAGAGTTGAATGTAAAAGTGCATCTGCAAACTGAGTATCTGCACACAACAGACGTAACAAAGCAAAATGAAAAAGCGCAATAATACCCTGTTATGTCAAAACAGTGGCGGATTGTGGATGTTTGAGGGGCAGGGGTGGAAAAAATCAAAAGAGCACCACATCTATGCAAGGGAGGTCCACCAGCACACAGAACGTCGATGTATTTATAGTGAAGAGAGGGAACTTCACCACATTTTATCACCCTAGATGGTAACATTTGCACCCTTTTCCCCCACCACTGCCCATAAATGCTGATCAAATAATGGAAAAATGTTACTGCAGGTGTAAATTGATTCACAGTTTGATCAGTGTTTAGCCAGCAGTGCCCCCCTGTCGTGGAGCTCGCCGTCCGCCAACTGTCCCCTAACTGGAAGCTCCCAGTTAACACAAAACCGCCACCGAGAAGATGGAGGCCGATGTGACGACAGGGAATACTACCGAGACGGTTTGGCGCCTGGCAGCTCGGGGCAAAGTCAGTTCACGGGCTCTTTAAAAAGGAGCTAGACACCTAATAATACTGGATATCATCATATATGTACTCTGAGCAGATTCAGCTTCGTACGTACGGAGAGAAATCATTGCATGAGTTTGCACTTATATTTAATCACAACTTTTAAAAAGTGATTTGTTAATCAATTCATCTTAATTAAATCGATAATAGATTGGCGAGGGCAAGGTGACTTTGGCCTGGAAGATGAATATGACTCTCTCCTTTAATTGATAGTTTTCCTAATTCAGATTAAGCTCCCAGGAGCCACACATCTGGGCTTTTGGGGGGGACATCTATTCCCGGGGAGGTAGTGACCTCCTCCGCTGAGGCTGCTGACAGTGTTCATATGAGCTTTTGCGATAACGTCAAGAAGAAGGCAGAGTCCCATATATTTCAATGAGACCTAGATGACACGCAGCCCGAGCCATTCAGCACACCGAGCGAAGAATAAATTATTGGAGATTCACTTTACTCTTCACGTTAAACATCAGATAAGCACATGGGAATGTGTCTCGTCGACAGAATTACATATTTTTAGAGCTGGGGCTGTCATGAGCAACAGAGTGCATCACACACGTATGGCCGAGGGATTACGGGATTTAATAAAAAAGGAGACATTCGTACAGCAGGGAATATATACATCCCTGCCCACCTGGAGAGACACATGCTAGGAGGCAGAGCGCTGGAGCGTGGAAGCATCGGTGCGAGACTCTAAGCTTCATACGTGCGCGTGTGCACGGTGTGAATGTATATGCAGGACCTGTGTGGGTTGTGTGTGTCGGAGCGCGTTCGTGTCTGACTCATCCCAAAGCCGAGAATGATCAAAGCCGGGACCGACCGAGACGGACAGACAGCGGAGGACACAGCGAGCCGGAGATGGATGCAGTCCAGCCGCCACATTAGCCGCCTGCCTGTCAGGAAAACCAAATTATGGGGCAAACAGCTGATAAGATGCAAACTCCAGCAGGGTCGAGGTGCATTTAGATGCGTCGACGTCTTTGAGCGCCGCAGAAACATCTGCTCCGGCATATTTGAAGACAGATGCGAGTGTTCCCCTCACTCCTTTGAATGCTGCACATCTGGACATGTCTGCGTCCTGTTGGTGCAGGTGTGTCGTGTTATGCAATGTGGCCAGCATGTTGCCAAGAGGTAGAGGAGGCAGATCGGTAGCCAAAGCATTTATTTATTTCATTCCAGGCGGAAGCTTTATTCGAAGTGTAGCGTGAGCAGGTATGCTGAACCAGGCGGATGTCATGTGCCCGTGCAGGCTTACACAGAAACACAGTTAAACACTCGGGCGACAGAGAGACCTCCTGCTGAGAAGCTGCTGCCGCTGAGGATTGATTCAGCTGCCGTGTTCGAGTCATCAGTCCGAACAAGGACTCTCAGAGTTTAGGATTTTTTTTTCTAATCCTTGCATTGTGCGAGGCCAGTCACAAACCGTGAGGGTTTTTCTTTACATGGCAGGAAGTGTAAAGACTGAACAAAGAACCAAGATGTCAGTATTCAAGGGGAACATCACCAATTTTACAAAAAGTAGTATGAAATCCAGCGATGTCACTCAGGGGCTAAGTTGAATTGTGGGTAATTTAGGCTCCAGGTTTCAAAAAAGCAAGAAGAAAGGATGGAATAGAAAAGGTGATAGCTCTGGTTCTGCTGTATTGATTTTCATGAGTTGTTTTTAAACTGCTCGTAATGGACAGCAGCACTATAGCCGCTGTAAAAGACCTTGTGACACGTTCTCTGCTCTTTCTTTCTGGGAGAACAGTAAATCTTTAATGGTGGCCTCATCCTGCGTTCGTTTGTTTGAACTTTAAAAGCCAACCATGAATTATAAATATACACAGATCAACCAGAACATTCAAACCACTGACAAGTGAGGTGAATAACAATGAACATCTCGTTACTGCTGGGAAACCTTTGGGTCCTGGCGTCCACCTGGATGCCAGGACCCAAACATTCCACTTAAACACCGTTGCAGACTTAGTACACCACCCCGTGGCACTGACCCTCCATGATGGCAGCGGTCCACTCAGCAGGACAATGCGGCCTGCGATACTGCTCAAAAATAACCAGAGGAACGTCAGGAAGAGCTCAAGCAGTTGACCGCAGATTTCCCAGCGCCCCAATCCGGTCAAGCATCCGTGGGACGAATTGGAGCTAGCTGATCTATTGGACATCGCAGTTTACAGAACTCAAAGGATCTGCCGCCAACACCCTGGTACCAGACACCACAGGGTCCTGTTTCATATCCATGGATTGGACTTGTTCAGGGACATCTCACAAGTGCTCAATCGGATTGGAATCTAGGGAAGTGGACGCCTTCATCCCAATTCCAGAGCACAATTTGTGGTGTGACAGGGTGCATTTTCCTGCTTGAGGGGCCACTGCTATTAGGGATTGTGGTGCCATGACGGCAGGGTGCTGTTTGAGCGGGTGGTTTGTGTCAAGTGGCATCCTCATGATTGCCAGGACTGAAGGTTTCTCCAGAAGAACACTTGATTGTGGCAAGATGATCACAATCATGATCGGTACATATGAATATACAGAAGGTCATCATAACGTTTGGGTAATTCCACCTCTTTTTGCCTTTCTCACAAGTTAACTTCACTTTAGGTGGAAGAATCAGTCATGGCATTCTGTACCAGCCCAACAAGAATTAAGGACGTCACGTTAGAGAAGTAAACATGTCAGTCCATGGAGACGTACAGCAGCACAGTTTTAGAGTAAGACATAGTGCCAGTTAGCCGACGGCTAATTTACGGTTTAATAGAAGTGGCAGACTTGTGGTTCGGGATGAAAAATGCAATGTTTTGCTGTGATTTATTCTGCTGTACTTCTGTTGTTCTCTCGCCGCTAATAAAATCTTTTTCAATTAGAAAGCTGTGTTTGAGCAGATTAAGATGTTTATGGGCACATTTATCAAATCAGACTTTATTTGTACAGTTTCTTTCATACAGATCGGTGCATTCAAAGTGCTGCACAGCTGACTGACTGTGTTTGACTACATGTAGACAATATAAAAATGGAAAATCAATGCATATACAGGCATGTGTGTGTGTGTGTGTGTGTGTGTGTATTGGCATGTGGATGACCTACAGTACAGGGAGCCTCCACAGTGTGCTGACCTGCAGACCTCTGTGTACTTTAATCTCTGCTCACCTCTGTGGTGCCTGACAGTAACACCACGGTGCCCTGCAGGGGGCGCTGCACTGCGATGCAGAGATTAATCTGCAAGAGGACAAAAAGTTTGATGCATCCTCTGGCGTTTCCCGTCTCATTTAAACATGTTTTCATTTGAAAATGCAAATGGATCCGTGCGGCGATGAGTGCCTCGCGGAGGGGGCAGAGAGTTGACATCAAGTTCGCATCTCGGCAGAATTGTTCTGATGTAGTCGTAATATTTATTGGCAGTGTTTTACATTTATGCGTTTGCATTATTCATAGACTCTCACAGTGATATTCGTTTTGCGTGGATTATGAGGAGATTGACGTGATTGCTTGACTTTGGCAGGCGACTTTTTCCATTCATTTCGGACGCTTCTGAATAAGGAAATTGTGTGAGAGTGCGCGAGAGGGAGAATGGAGCCGTTGGCACTCACGAGAATAATATCATGAGTAGGTGAAAGGGAGTTATGTAAATAGAGATGTTGAACTACTGTAATTTCTCTCTCTGAATATGGCTGTGCTAAAAAACTGCTGTTTGCATAAGGATTGCCTCTTAATACCTCATTTAGAAATATTAATTACATGGAGTATTCTTCCCAAAATATATTGCCACAACTGTGACCACTTTCCGTCTCGCTCTTACTTTTATCTGAAATGCAGCAGATGTACGTATACTGCAGGTCAACCATACAGTACGAGACAGCTGTCACGGGATTAACATCAGCTTTAGCACACTGTAGACGGGAGTCTCTGTTAATGGAGATAAACAGAATTACAGAGAATTACCTTGAATATTCAACAAATAAATAAAGCTCTAGTTTCACGTCTGTCCTTCCGTGCATACATGGGCACTACAGCAGGTTTTACCGCAGCTGGTTTCAGGTCTGTGTGTTAATAAATGTAATCCCCCGAGTGGAACCTGCTGTCAGTTATTCCTCTTTGCTCGCAGGATTTATTCCCACTAACAGTCTCTAATGTCCGTACTGAATTGGGGAGAAAGGTGCGTTTAAGTAAATCACCACAATGTTCGGGAGCTGGTCTCACTGGATGCTGGAAGCAGCTCCATCTGGATATAAATGTTCTGAATGTGGATGAAGGTTTCTTTTGTGCGTTTTATGTCTCAAACCGCGTCTGCTGCCAGTCTCTGCTAAGACACTAAATAAGACTTCATTTGTAGTTAAAAAGAGATTAAAGGAAGACATTTTATGCCCACTTTCAGGTTCACAATTACTACTAGAAGAGGTTTCCATGCTTTATTATTTACAAAAAACATCAGTTTTCTCACTCTGTCCACTGCGTCCCCCCCCGAATACCCAGTCTCCTCTGATTGGTCAGCTCACACATGCCTGAGCCAGCACCACCATTGTTTAAGACTTGCTACAGCTTTAATATTTTATTTCAGTGGGGCTTGTAGGAGCACATTACAGTTTGATTATCACTGAAGAGACATTTGTTGATTGGTTCATTGTCCAAGTAGCTGACATTGAGCCTCCCTGTCTAGATTTATGTTTATTCTTTATATCTTTATGTAGGTTGGGGCTGGCTTGTGACTGCCACAACGGAGCAACTGTGCCAAATTAATTCTTACGTGCCAAACTGGCCTGCAAGGTATAATTTATTAAAATGTGTGAAATTGGAGTGTGATGTCACCAAAGTCACGGTATTAAACTGGGCTACTGACAAGGCGTTTCAGGAGCTGGGTGCCTATATAACACGCTGAAGGAAAGGGAAAAAAAAAATGGCATAATCGATCTCATTTAAATAAATGAAAGTAGAGGCTAGAAAATTCCCATCTGAACGTGTGATCCCAAGTGTTACAGGCGACAAGCTCTTATTGCGTTTCCCACGCCGCCTCAGTTCCACACGAATACCCCCGACATCATGCCAACATCTCAAGTTGCATGTACAATATCACGCCTGATAATCTGCTATAACTCTGTGAAAGCTGAATTAAATTGCTTGTTCAGAGGAAGTAAAGTCGGGGGTAAAGAGTTCATATTCATTGTGTCAAAAAGAGGCTTTTCACTGTCTCCGACTTTGTCAAGAGCTCACAGTTAATATTCGTGACGATGCCCATTCATGACCCGGATGACTCATCCATACTGTGTGCTTTAATCCCGTTTAAACGTCCCTGACTGACTACTTCATTAGCTCCATCTGTAGCACTGCGCATTGTTTCTTTTAAATGTGCTTTGCATATCGGCGCTGTATTGATTGCGATTGTGTATGATGTTGTTTGTCTTGCCAGGAGCCCAATTACCCATCAGAGACAGTAAAAGGCTCTAACTCTTAAACTCCACTGCAGAGAAACTCTGGTAATCTGTGCGCTTATCTGCTTCAAAAACACGTACTAATCTGCTTAAAAACACCTTGAAGTTGGACCGCGGAGTAAAACCTCTACATTGTGCTCTTCTGGGCGATTTTTTGAGAAGGTGAGAGCTTTTTAGCAGGCTGAAAACACGGCGAGCGCTCTCATTATCTGCCCTTCACTTTTTCTGAAGCACTTTGAGCGAATTTGTGTACGTGTTTGTGCGTCTCGTCCTATCTCCCCCCGTTGTTCGTGGTAGTGAGCGGTAATCTGAATGAATAATTAATTCGGCTGTGAACCAGTTATAAATGAGAGGTTTGGTTCTTTTTTTTTTTTCCTCCTCCTTTTTGCTGAACTACAAATGTGCTTTGATGTTTTTTCGCACCAAGGCTGACTAAGAGCAAAAGGAATAAAAATAGACGAGAGCTCCGTTACAGCAGGTTCAATGACTGCGCTCCCTACAGAGGATTTTTAGAGAGGGAGAGGATTTGAAGCTAATCCCACCAACAGTGTACAGTATCAATGAGGGCAACGGAGTGATCCGCGCATCTCGGAAAAAAAAGTTGCTCAATGACACCGCTGTCAAAAGCTCTTAACTGATCAAACTGGCAAATTGCTATTTAAGGCTAGCAGTATTTATAAGAGCTGTAAGCCTCATGCAGATTGATGGATGCAAGCCGGCATCACAATGGACAGTGATTTCTTGCAAATCTCTTCCAGAAGTAGCATATCCCCTCAAATCACAATAGGAGACAATGCATTTGAATACTGCCTTTGTCAGCCGAATCCCATATAACTCTATAATTCAGCTT
>CAEMYA010000211.1:1993339-2006707 GCA_903131615.1 Diplodus sargus
GCTGTTTATCATTCGCGACTTGAAACGCGCCCAAGACATCAAAATTCACAGAAGAAGCTACAACATCAGTTATTTTCAGCCTTTAATGTCAGTTTAGACGGATCGCACGGATTTCTATTCCATATGTTAAACATTTCAAAACCACCGTCACACCGTCAACAGCATTACACTTGCAAATACCCGACTTATATAATAAAACTACTTTTGGATTTCTGGACGGAAACATCATTGGGAGTATAATGACTCATCCCGTCCCCCGGTGCCTCTTTACTGTCGATGTTGTTGGAACGTTTTCTGAACATCTGCTGTGAATCTTGACATCTTGAGAATTAAGTGCATGTTAAATAATGAGCTGATTAGTTTACGTTCCGGATGTCACATGTGGCGTCTGAACACTTGTTGAACTTTCTCTGTTTAGGTATCAGCATCCATCAACAGAAACATGTTTTATAGTAGACACAAAACTTCTGTTTATAAAGGGAGTCAATGAGTGTGCGGATTAGACAACCTAAGTATCAGAAACCAGGGATGGAATGTAAGTAGGTACATTTTTTTCAAGGTTCTTAAGTTCAGTTTTGAGGCTTCTTTTTTGAACATTAAATCTCTATTCTACTGCATTTTTGAAGAAAATATCACATTCATTTGCTAGCTTTAGTTACTAGGTACTTTCAGATTACATGCAGCATCAGAGTGAAAGTCAAACATTTTTAATGAGCAATCAGATAAAAACACTGATTGTGATGATGGAATCATAAAAACATATGTAATAATATACACTTTTACGTGTACTTTTGATACTAGTTCATACTTAGAGAATTTTACTCAAACAACTATTTGTATAGTTGACTTTAAATAATATTTACCAGGACATCTTTATTTTTACTCAGGAATGACTTCAGGGTACTTTTAGATGGCTTAACAGTCGAGGTTCATCATCCACTCGTGGCCTCGGAAACTGTTTTTGAATTAGTTTCAATTGACCTGTTGAGGAAATGGTTGTTTCCACAGTCAACAATGAACCATAAACACAAATCTAAGGGGCTGTAATCGAGAAATGAAGACCATTCAAATGATTAAGGCCACAATACTAAACACAGGGAACTTAAGGTTCACAGAGACGGTCTTAAAATAATACTCTCTTCTCACTTCAGTGGCTGTTCTCATTCTTCCTGTCTGTGCTGGCCGCAAACATATCCCTTCTTAATGCAGTTGCACTTAAACTGACAGGGGAATCAGTTCTCGCTCTGTTCAGAGACACATGCTTACGTCAAGCTGAAGGTAATGTGAGCCCGCAGCAGTCTGGATCTTTTAAAATGATGGAGGCATCTTACAAAGTTAAAGTAATTTAAGCGTAAAAATTCCCTCTTTGTTTCCCATGGACATTGTTTCCCCGCTGAGCCACGACGGGATTGTCATACAAAGAGGGAATTAAGTAGAAAAGAAGTTAAACCAGATAGATTTGACTAATTCAGACTGCTGAGGCCTCACATTAGCTTTGAATTAACTTGTGCAACTAATGTATTTATTGTCACCATTTCCACTGGATCACATTTGGTTCTTCTCACAGCCAAGTTGGACAGGAGGAACAATTACAGCGAGGAATGTAAAGAACAAAATTTCACCTGAAACGAACCACAGTACACTTAAATATCTGAGTTTTGACACTCTGTAGTTGATAGACTGAGCTGGCATACTTAACTAAATTGTTTCCAAACAAAAAAAAACAATCGAAATTAGCCTTCTACGACAGTTTTGTACAGCTGGACCTCTGTTCAGTTCAATTTCTGTTACAGCCAGTGTTGCATCTATCAGCAGCGATGTGCTTTGTCAAAGGCGTCCTTGGGAGGGACACAAACTCCCTGCTTGAAGGTTACTCTGGATGAAAAGTGTCAAATTCATGGTTTAATTATAGTGGACACAAAGGAGTATTAAAAATGACACCTGGTCTTTAACGGTGTATAGGATCCACATTGAAGTGATGTCTGGTCACACAGAGAGGCCGGGATGAGCCACAGGCAGACTCGGTCATGATGAGGATAACATTACAGCTCTGATCCCACACCTCCTCTCTCTCCCACTGCTGCTTTAGCCCTTGACACCCATCACCTTGAGTTGCTATCAAAGGCTGACACTGATGATACGTTCCCTGGGCAGGGGATCCTGGGAATGGACCGTATCCATCATCCTGCTCTCCACCGATAAAAATCCTTTGCCGGAAAACACAACAACATGGGGCACTGGAGAAAAGAGATTTAACACCCAAGATTCAAGGATAACTAGTTCTCGGTAATCACGTATATAGCCGGGGGCAGGCTGGAGTCATAAAAGGTCAAAAATCCCACAAAAAGAGGAGAGAAAAACACAAAGCAGACCGACTGCTAAGAGACAATTCGGAGCTAATATAAGATACAAACACTGAAGTAACGGTGCTGATAGGGATCTCACCCTCGCTCGCACGGAGGAAAGAGCGAAAAGTTAGCAACAGAACATGAAATTTGTTTCAGTCGTCCTGATAACGGCTGCTTTAATGAAACAAGCAGATGAACCCATTGTGAAAGTTTTTTTTACTGCATGCTCGCTGGAATACCACTGCTCTTTTTTTATCAATTCTCAGGAGGAGTCTTTTGAGTATTTGGGAGGGCTTGTGAGGACTCGGGAGAAGCCACTTGATGCATATTTTTGGGATGGGTTGAGATGTTACTTCTGTTTAAAAAATAGAAACATATTGCTCTACTGAATGGAAGAGGCGTAAAAGTGTAAAAGGTCCACTAGAGGCTTCGAGAGGCTGCAATTATATAAAAAGAACACGCTACATTAAAAAGTTGGACAAATAAAAAAATGTACCGATATACTGCTATAAGCTCAGCCTTACCAGTAGCGGTGCAAAGAAACCCAACAAAACTACAACGAGACGCAAAACAACTACAATGAGACACAAAACAACTACAAGGAGGCACAGAACTACAAAGAGACAAAACACCTACAAAGAGACACAAAACACCTACAAAGAAACACAAAACAACTACAAGGAGGCACAAAACAACGACAAGGAGGCACAAAACTACAAAGAGCCAAAGCAACTACAAAAGGGACACAAAGCACCTACAAAGAGACACTACACACCTACAACAAGACACAAAACAACTACGAGACACAACACAACTACAACAAGGTACAAAACAACTACAAGGAGGCACAAAACTACAAAGAGCCAAAGCAACTACAAAAGGGACACAAAGCACCTACAAAGAGACACTACACACCTACAACAAGACACAACACAACTACGAGACACAACACAACTACAACAAGGCACAAAACTACACAAAGACGCAAAACAACTACAAAGAGAAATAAAACAACAAAAAAGAGACACAAAACTACAAAGATATAAAACTACACCTTAAGCCTTCCCAGTAGTGGTGGTAGAAACGTACGGTTAGAGGGAAGGCCTTCGGATTCTGAGACACACGAGCGTGCTCAAGAAATTTCATGGCTGCTTGCACATCATTCATTCCATCCTTCAGTGTTCTTCAGCTGATTTCAAGTTGCGGTGGCAGTAAGCCAAGCTTTGCCATCCTTTTCCCTCCTCCTGTAGGATCCCAAGACGTTTTCTTGCCAGATGGGATATAGAATCCCTCCAGCGTGTTCTGAGTCTCTGGAGGAAACGACTTCAGCACAGAGGGATTCAAGAACTGGCTGTTCCTTTATTGCAAAGGATGCACCATTCCTCTCAGAGCACCTTCCAGATATTTTACACATTATACATCTGGCGCAAGATATACATTTTCTACATCAGGGTGGTGGTAAGAGTCTGCAAGGGTCCATATATCTGTAATACATTTAGTTACAAAGCCATGTCCACAAGGACCAGTCACATTCAGTACTTATGATCAGAGTTAGGGCTTCAGTTTGCACAATCTGCATATGAAGCAGACATGCAGACACATCCATACTCTATATGCAGACACGACCATGATGATGGATGCTAACAGTACGGAACGCCAAAAACTTCCCAATATTGAATAGAAAAGATGGAAGTTATTAAAGAAATTATCATATTAATGAATTTAGTCAAATATATACATTAAACAACAATTTGTGAAATAATTTAAATGATTTAAACTCAACATGAAGTGACAAAGATGTCATTTCCATTTCATGATATACATTTTCATTTCAAAATTAAATTTTTAAAAAGTATGTTTTTATTTTACAGGGCATTTTCCCCTAGGACACATTTCATTTCATAATGTCCCATTTCATGGAAGTGGTGTTGCCACCACCCCCTCATCCGTCAGCTAGTCTGACTCACCAGGTGTAGGCTGTTGGTACAAGCTTGTCATCGGGCGCCTATTTCAGGCGATATTACCCTCCTTTCGCTCTCTGCTTGTGCCTGTTTTCAAAGTCACCGTCCCTACGTAAAACAACCTCCGAAGTAGCAACCTACAAGTTGAAAATGGCACGTTACCTTAACACTAGCCTGGTCGCTAACGACAAACCTAAACAAGCTAGCAGCGATTACTTTTTCCTTTAGTAGGGATTTCTTTTGCCTACACCAGAATGAGAAGAGGTTCAGCAACGCAACTACCTTTCAGCTACCTTATTAGCGTCTGTTTGCTCCAGCAACAACAATACTTAAGTTTCTCTGAAATAACCAACTAAACGCTTAAGTTAAAGGCTGCATATACTACCTACCTAGTTATCTAACTAGCTAGGCAGAGTCGAAAGCTTGGTTTATTACTCAGAAGATAAAATGAAGATCAATTCACTAATCATTTAACCACGAGCAGAGTAAAAAAAGAGCCGTCTTTGGCATAGACACATTGTAAGATACTCACACTATTTAAGCCTTTTAAACCTTTGTCCATAACTTGGTCCACTCTCTTCCTCCGACACTAATGAACCCTTTGTATAAGCAAAAGTTACTTGGAAATAATGGTGCGTCTGGGGCACAAATTCACAAACTTTAAAAGTACCAATTTTCAGAGAACAATCTGCCATATTGGACACCTCTTAGAAACTTAATGAAATTAGTATTTGTGTTCTGGAATCGGGCCAGCCCGAGAATGAGGACCGGCGATGTTGAAAAGGAAATTAGATGCTTTCCTAACAACAGATTGAGAGTTGTGCTGAAATGCATTAGGGGTACTTTCTTCCATTAGATGCCACAAAAGATGTTTGAGAGTATCTTTTAATAATGATAACTGCATAATTGAGGCGGCTGGGAGCTAATGGCTCGAGTGTTAAACATAACAATCTCAGCTGCATTTAAAAGATGAACATGGAATAAATATTTGAGTCCTCAAAGGTCGAAGCACTGAACACGCAGGACATTTCATGTTGTTAATTCTTTATAGACACATTTTGACATGAAAATAACATCACAGAACGAGCAGCAGTGTGCTTATGTCTGGCTGTGTGATCGTGGGAGGATTACTGAATGGGCTGTCAGTGCACAGTCTTGAATCGACTGATTTGAACTGTCCTAATATTTCTTATTGCATTGCTGCAAATGACCAAAGAGATGCATTTTAACTACACAGATACACAAAACAACTACAAAGAAATACAAAACTGTGGAAAGCAAAAAGCTAAATATCTACAGTTACAAAACAACTACAAAGACTGTAAAGAGATGCACAACAGACCACAAAGACACCCAACAATGCTAGATAGACACAAAACAACTACAAAGAGTTGAGAAACACTACAAAAAGACAAAGCAACAAGGAAGAGAAACAAAATAACTACAAAGTAACTCAACAAAACTATGTAGAGACACAGAGCAACTAGAAAAGGAAAACAACACTGCAAAGACACACGAAACAACTACAAAAAGATATAAAGCAACTACAAAGAGACAAAAAAACTACAAAAGATACAAAGCAACTACAAAGAGACAAAACAACTACCAAAGATACAAAGCAACTACAAAGAGACAAAACAACTACAGAAGGGAAAATATAACTACAAAGAGATGCAAAACAAGCACAAAGGCACTCAACAAACTATGAAGAGACACAGAAAAACTACAAAGGAACTACAAGGAAAACCAAAACAACTACAAAGATGCAAAAACAACTTTATTTAACTCTATGAAGACACAAAACAGCTACACAGGCACCAGCTGTAAGCACTGGGACATCAGCATGCAGAGGGTATTGTTACAGATCTATACAGGCTTTCAGCGAGCGATCAATATTGTCAATATTGTTTTTTACAGCTTGTTACCTGGCCCCGACTACCCAAAAAATTAATTAATGCAGCTTTAAAACAACAATTAACTATGAACAGCAGGGCGCCAGCTTAAGATGCATTTCAGCGTTAATTTAGATTTTCATATTCTTTTAGACACAATAATTATTCTCACTACAGAACAACAAAACATTTAAAAATGTCTACCACCATTTAGTTGCTTAACCAGCCAGCTTTGGAATTTTCTGCTTGATGAATGGCGCTAATTGTTAATAGATGGTCAAACATGTTGCCTGATTAATTTTTCTGTCCAGCAACGTATTGATAATCAATAGTCGAGTTCTGCAGGAAAGCCCCCTGAAGTATTGATGCACCAGGAGCCCATCACGACCCGGACTGTACCAGACCGAGAACACCATCACACTCGAGGCTTTTCTTGTAACCTACAGCTTACCGCAGTGAATCCATCTGAAATGAAATGCCCTGCTGTCTGAAAACATGAAACATGGGCACATTTTAGCTCTCGTGCAGAAGGCTTTTGATCCTGATCCATCCTTTTACTGTGGCTTCCAGGCAGCGGCTGGTATTTACTGTATGTGTCGGTCGTTCTGGTCTCTCTGTGCGAGCTTGACTTGACTTGACTTGACTCGTCTTCACTCCTTCTGCTGTACAAACTGTTAAAGTAATTCCTCTCGGCAGTGATAATAAGGCATTGTTATCAGTCCTGCATGTTATTTTCACCCTGTCTTCTCAAGTGCATGTATTTGTTTGCACATCATAAATACTGCATAGTAATAATGTCAGTTGTTTTTGTGATAGGAGCTTACAGCAACAAATAGTAAAATCATGCTCATAATTAAAACCTTTTCTTTTTTACTGTTGAATATGTAGCGTCCAAGAATGCAACGTCCCAAAATCCCCGGGACGCTTAGAGCCTTTGGAAGGACATAAGTCTGATATCATAAGATGAAATGACTGCTATAACTAAGCCTTATTAATCCAGACATTCGGGACGGCTTCCAGATTGCAGCCCACATGGAATTACTGACACCTGTCCATTGGCAGCACAACAATTTGGCGATGAGCATCAGCAGCCGGAAATATCTGAAACCCTTTTTGAAATAAATTCATACTGCCATCAGGTTTACAGGTAAAAATGCTGTCAGGAAGCACCGCTGAATACAGATATCCTGTTTTTTCTTTTAAAGAGTCTCTTAAAGCTGAATGGTTCTTAATAACATGATTCTAAACTCTGGAACTAGGTGCTGTTACGGAAAGCAGCGTGTTCATTTTGAGTCTGATAACAGGCCTTTAACTCACTTTAATCATTTGGGCTCATTATTATATTTACTTTATTTCAAAGATGATAACTGGGTTAAAAGAAACGTAATAAACATATTCAGGTGACATTTGGATCGAAGGAATACTTTCTGCAGCACACTTTTGCAGTTTATCGTGGCTGATCTGAACTCCGGGGGAAAACAAAGTGAGTGAAAATGAATTTGAAATGATGCACTACCTGCTACTCTTCTTCTGAATTAATACAAATAAGAAACCTTATTACTGCTCATATTGCTTACAGGAGGTCTGTCCTTGGTAGCTAGCGCTGCCGCTAGTGAAGCTAATGAACAAAACTCTGAATGAATGCTAGAAACATTGTAAGGTAACCAAACTGATGAAGGTCTCGGCTGTGAGACACAATACCGGCGCTGCAGTCGTTGAGTTCAGCAGACGGTTTGCAGACGCTTTCTTCTTTGTCTGCAGCCCTCCTACGCTCCTGTCCTCGGTCCCTGTGTCCTCAGCTCTGCTGAAGCTCCGTCGCTTACTGGACTGAATGCCAATAGCATAGTAGTGTGTTTATATATTACATGTTACACTGACTGTACGAAAATCTGTTCATTGCACTGCACACATGGACAGATGATTAAACCATATGAGACAATTCCGTTTCATGACTGCATCTTGCATGGTTGCGAAGTCACAGCGCTGACAAAAATCTGCCCGCAGAGGCACAGACAGACATATTATCACCTGGCAAAGAAGTCAGAATCACTTCTGTGTTAGTTCCTGCTTCAAACGGTGTCTCCAGGACGTACACACACACACACACACACACACATACGGACTCACAAACTGAAAACCTCACTGGCCGATGCTGTCGGGACTGGAACTGTGGATTTGTGTGCGTTAACTGGTTTCACATTCAACATATAGCTGCCCTTTGCAAGCTGTGGTTTAAGCAGTGGCAAACGAGACCACCAGTGGAAAAACCTAATGCCCGTCACCTGGTCGGATTCTGACTTGTTTTGGTTGGATAATCATGAAACTAAAACAATTCTGAAAGGTCTTATTTGTTCTCAACTGTTTAAATACTGAGGCTTTGGGTTTGTAGGTCAGGTCAGTGCACATCCTAACATTTATCAACCTATCTGGAATGTGATACAACTCAAAAAGATGAGAGAGGACAGAATCTGACAGCAGTCAAACTCGAGGAAGTTTCTACTAACTGCTGCTCAGCAGATGGTTTTAAATTTCACTCTCATGCTCCTTTTTTTTCTGTGAGTAAAATTACAACATCCACATCCAACAAATTCATTTGGGCACAAAGTGTGAGAGGCTGTAAAATGGTAATAACAGAGATGCCAGAGACAGACACCGGCACTCACCAACAAAGCAGAGTGAGTGTGTTGTGTCTGGGAAAACGGCGCTGGTGATGCTGCCAGAGTGCTGCAGCATTGTGCTGGTTAAAGTGGACCGTTTCTTTTCAAAGCAATGTTAATCTGGCCTCAAAAAATGTTTCTGCGGGTGTGTGGGCTCACAATAAAGCAAAAATGTGTGCAAAACAAAATGTGAATCTTCAGCTAGAGTTGTGAGAAAAGCTGGGAAAATGACTTGAGGGACCGGTGACTCCTGCACAGTGCACACAGCAACTCCTCTCCCTCCAACGAGGGGCATTCAGATTCTGCCCACATGCACCGGGGCGTATTTGTCAGCAGCCGTACGAATAGATGGAGAGATTACATGTGATGTTGGATCACCTGTCTTCCTGTCTGCTGTCGAAGAATCCGACTGGATTCAAACTTGAAATGTTCTGCCTGCACACATGAGACATACAGGTACGTAGGAGTGTGTGTTCAAAAAGCATCCTCTGTGGGTTTCAGACACACAAGGAAGAAAAATGTGTTTACAGATTTAGCCGCCTTCCATCGTCGCACAAACATCCACCTTCTTCGCTAACAACCTGCCGGTGATGAAACTCCGGCTCCTTCTCCACACCGCCTCACGCAGCGAATAGATTTAGGCAGACTGTCAGTTCACAGCTTGCCATCTTCCCGGCACCCATCGGGCGTCACCTTGCGCCAGAAATTAAAAAGCACCAACAGGAGAGTCTGGACGTGTGCTGCGAGGCCCTCCTGCGACAACAAGCTGTCTGAGAGGAAGTAAGCAGACGTTTGTCTCAGGTGACTGACGGAGAGGTGTGATCTCAGTGGGCAAGGTCGGCCCGGCGTGTGATTCTGACACACCGCTGATACAGGACCCAATTTATCTGATGGTTATTCACGGCTCTTTAAGGATGTAACCCACATCTTCAAGCAATTTGGCTTCATATTGGCTCTTTTATTCAGCTAGACAATTGTAGATAGCTTATAAATTGCCCATTGTCTTCAGTCCAGAATTGCAGCTCCCTCTGGAGCCTGTGGCGGCTGTAGCTCAGGAGGTCGAGCAGGTCGTCTAGTAATCAGAAAGTTGCTGGTTTCTAATCCCCGACTCCTCCAGCCGCATGTCAAAGTGTCCTTGAGCAAAATACTGAACTCCAAATTGCTCCTGATGAGCAGTTGGCACCTCGCATGGCAGCCTCTGCCTTCAGTGTATGAATTGGTGTGAATGAGTGAATGTGACAAGTGTTGTAAAGCGCTTCGAGCGGTCAGTAGGCTGGAAATGCACTATAGAAATGCAAGTCCGTTTACCAAGTGCATTTAGCCACAAAAGGCTGTATCCAACTTTTTGTTTTCCACATGCAGTTGGACTCCCCGACATCTGTAAACACACGCCGATGTAGAAAAATGGCAGTCTGGCCCTTTAAGGCTAAACAAAACTAGGCTAGCCTCCAGCTCAGTGCTTAACTCACAAACGGGACTGATGTCACTCATTCTTGGAAGGAAACTAAATAAGCGCATTTCCCAAAATGTTGAACTCTTCCTTGAAATAAAATGCACCACTGTATTTGTACTCTTGTACCAAAACACCAGGGGGGCGAAATAGCTGTGAACACTGTGTTTGTCTCCATCTCACAGGAGAGAAGAAACCAATAAAATGTGGTAATGAAATCTGCAGTGATCAGCGATATGAATATATACAATACATCAACACCTCTCTTCAAACACACTCCCCTCTGTGATGTGGATGTAGTGAGAGAGTTCTTTATCGATTTATTGCTGATCGCGGCCGACTTCACAGTGTGCAAACTTAAATTGTGTGAGAATTCATTATCGAGCTCAGTGAGTCCGACTCTTTCGGGATAATGTGAAAGTGACAGTTGTTTCTGGGATCTTACCTCATGTAGCATTCGCCTCACTTGGAACTGCACTACCAGCTGCGTGATGTAATATGGAGAGATACCTGAGTAACATGCTGGAAAGATAAAAAAGACGAACATTCGGTGCCAAATCAGCTCACACCGGATCATAGAAGGGATTTCTATCAGCGGCGAAAAATACCTGCAGGAATCATACAAATCTCACCTGACAGATCTCTGCGTTTGAATGAAGGCTCGGAGTTAAGAAGAGGGTGGGACCATCTTATCTGGACCGTCGAAGGCAGAGGGATAGTCAACGAAAGAGTTGTGCTGCAGTGTCAAATTGAACATTTACTCTCCCTGTTTCCACTTTTTGCTGCAGACTTTGAGATACGTACGAATTAGGGCTGACCCAAATACCTTTTTTTTTTTTTTGGTGCGGGGGGGCTTTAAAACTTCAGTGAGAGGTAGTTACCCACGAGGCATCAGTGCACAAGGGGCAGAAACGCTCCCTCGCCAGGATGGTTTTCCACTCGCAGATACTCGATAGATTCTCGAGCTCCATTTCTCACTTGGCCTCTTTTTCCAAATTGAGCCCACGCATTAGAGAGGTAGAGCCCCTCCCCCCTCCTGCTGATGGACCGCCATGGGACAATGAATTGTGTCAGTCCATTGTGCCGTGAATAACACATATGATGTTTAACAATTTAAAAGATTATTGTATCAGCTGTAGAGCTGGTCCTGTTTATCAGCAGCTCACAGAACTGACTCACTCTCCTTTCATATAACTGCAGCTGTCACCAGACTCAGACAGTTTTCGGACCAAAAGTAGTGAAAATTCAGACATCTTGATTAACACGGAGATTTGTTTACAACCCGTATGATCGTCTTGTGTTTGCGGTTCTTCTCAGCAACCTTTTTACGATCTTACTGACAACATGAACTCGCTGGATCTTGAAAATGGTGTTCGATGGGAAAAAGAAAACAAACAAATGATCCTTTTCACGCAGAACCTAAACACAGCTGAAGTTTGTTTGAAACTGTCGACCGTTAACCGGCGTTTCTTTCATTGGACGCGCTCGACACAAACGCCTTCTGAGCTTAACTCAAAGCGATGCGGCCGCCGGGTTCGTGAAGTTCATAGTTTCGTGTCGAGGTGCCACATGTGCAGTCGTCTTTTTTTAAACTGCTGAACCGTTCACCTAATACTTCTATAGTGTGCCGGCTGAAGCCGAGAAACATCCATCATCTCGCATTCATCACGTCGACAGCTGCATAAACACCACGTCGAGGCAGCTGCCGCATACATTAGAGAAACATCTTTACAGTTACAGTGGAGGAGATCATACTACTGAAACTTTCATACATACTAATGCTAACAAAACTGCAGTATTAGACTCCTCAGCTGTGATGAAACCTGGCACTTGGGTGCATTAGAATACATTAGAGATAATGAATTCCTCTCGCTCGTTTTTCCCCGTCGAGCAGGGCGAGCCGCGATCGAGACGGCGGAGTGGCAAGCGCTCGCACACTTCCCCGCATTCATATTTTTCCCTTTTCATGTGCGAAACGACGCTGTCACGCTTGTGCCTCGCTGACAAATGAAAAATATAAGGTTGATGACGACTTGTTTTATTTGTTTCCTCGCGCTCCCCACTCCTGTGATTTAGAGAAGCCTATCCAGCGACCCGAGCGCTCGCTACCTGCTCATTACTGCGGCTTCCGCACATTTCTGCGAGTTTACAGGTTCCTCATGCAAACAACACGGTGACACAATGCAGAGAGGCGGACACGCTAACAGGAAGTGTGGAGGGAACGGGTGAAAGAAAACCCTGAGTGCTCTGAAACACGGCGTCATGAGCAGCCATCCAGTGTTTTGCTTTTTCTCCCACACACACGTACGCACACACACACACAGTTAATCACAGCAGGTGAGTGACGCATGTGTGCTCCCGGCTTTTGTCCCGGCTTCACCTCTCTAAACGCCGAATCAAACTCCGCTCTCCCTCTCCTCCGCTGCGGCCTCGCCCACCCGCACAAACAAAACACTACAAGCTTATTTTGCCTGAAGTGCTTTTTCCATGTGCGAGTATTTGGTTTTCCCTTTCATGCTGCCATAGTCTGGCACAGTGTGAGTGTTTCCATGAGTGTGTGTGTGTGTGTTTGTGTGTGTGTCTTGGGACGAGGCTATCCATCTCAGACAGTCCCATCTGCGAGCAACAGCCTTGTTTACTTATCCCTCGACCGGAGAGCAGCAGCAGCCTGTCCACAGGTAAGCGAGCTGCCAGCGCTCGGGACGAGCTGGGAGGAGCAAGGCGGGAGGCGAAGTGAGGGGAGGGAGGGAGGGAGTCGGCTTCTGTCTTCATCTGGGGATAAATCATTCTTTACACCGACGCCAAACTTCCGCACCTCGCTCTCCTCTCGCGCCGTCTCCTCGTCGCTCTGGAGTCATCCTTTCCTCCTCTCCGTTTCCCCCTGATCCTTCGCCGCTCCCTCACACCGGTTTAATTCACTCGTCTTTTCCGGAGCACCTCCTCCTCTCCCCCGTTCCCTCTCCCTCTCATTTCACACCTCCTGCACCCTTTTCCTCTCTGTCACCGTGTAGTTATCAGCTGCTTTCCCCATCCCTCAGTCTCTCGTTTCCCACCGTGCAC
>CAEMYA010000211.1:2015903-2039065 GCA_903131615.1 Diplodus sargus
TTCTTTCAAACTCACTGAGGAGAATCTGGATGCAGTACGGTAGGCGGGGTCCTATCCATGCTTGTGAACGTTGCTCAGTTGCACACACACTGTAAAACCAGAAAAGTTCACCCTCTTCTTCACCCTCCATTAGCTGAAATGTTGATAAAATGATTTAACCGCGCTGCTCTTTTAGACTTTTCGCATGCCGTCAGGCCAAATTGGTCAAATTCAAAACGGTGCATTCAGGCACATCTTCCACAATACAATACTGAACTGTGAGAGCGAACTAATATTGTATCATATTAATAGTGCGTATATCCATGCATCCTTGATTTAACAACATGTTCGGACTGCTAACAAGAATTTTCTGCTTGGATTTCCCTTATTTACACCCCGTAGCGGCTTCCTCACAGGTCTTATTCATGTGATATATTCACCTCCTGGTACATACGATGTGTCTTGTGATGCATCTCCACTTTACGATTTGATTAGGATCTCCACGATGCTCCATTAAAAACAACCTGTCACGGCACAATGGATGGTATTTTGAAGCAAAACAAAGCCGCGGCGATTTGAAAAATGGGATATTCCAGTCCAGCATCGCAGAGTACTTGAAGGATCGGGAACCCTGAACTGCGGGGCTGCAGCCTGATTTAATGATATTGTTGACGCAGGAAGAAAGCTGCTGCTATCAATGCAGTTAATTGTAGAAAAGGCTTCTCGAAACAGCCCATAATTCATGCGAGCAACGCCGCGCAGCTTCTCCTGGGTCCACCGCTGCAGCACCGGGTGTTTCAGCCCGTTAATAAGTGGCTGACGGAGAGAAAACCTCAGACACTTCCTGTTTTCCTGCCGGGGCTCACTCATGGGGGATTCTCCACAAATGAATAATACATCTTCTCCATTTAATTTGGAAAGCAGCTGTAATGAGGCACTTTTGCACAGTATTTCCCCACTCAGGGCTCTCACGTGCACTAAATGCTCTGCGGTTGATGCGAAGCTGTTAATAGACAGTGATGAACCGACAGAAGGGGCAACAACACATACATAAACACATGTTCATATTTTGAGGAGGTGCAAATTGATTTATTTTACACAAATGGAGTCAGGGTGGGAAGAGCCTGGAGATCAGAGCTGTGATCTTGTGACTTGTGTTTTGTTTGACTGAATCACTCTTCTCACAGCGATTTAAAACCTTCTCTGCAGGAGCATTTTAACCGGGTTTAGCTCATTCTCCGCTCTCATTAACAGTATTTCCAGCAACAAATAAAGCGATAAATCAAATGTACACCACCTGCCTAGAACCAAATGGCACAGTTAGCAACCAGCTGGTGAGGCGAGTGAAGTATCTTGACCTGGCTGCAGACCTCTGAAGTTCAACAGCAGACCGCCCACAGCTCAGTTCAGTGATTCAAATCGATCTGGTGTTGTGCTCATTAGCAGCCGTTTCTCGTCTGCTAAGAGGAACCGAAGACCTTCGTAGGCGGGATTCAGGATGGTTGGGTTCCACTGAAACAGCTCGTGGAGTGCTTATCTGCTTCAACATATTAACGCGTTTAAAAAACAGGCAGTTAGGGAGGGACCTGTGTTAATTGGTGTTTCAAAGGGCAGTTCGGGTCTTTTTGATGTGAGGTTGTATGAGGCGCTCATCTGTAGTCAGCGTATCACCTGCAGTAGATGACCGTCAGCTCTCCTCCTGCGTGGAGAAGCAACAAGTAGCATCAGTAAGACGTATTTCCTGTGGCGTATTTGTAGCGGAATACAGTTTCCAGCAGATGCAGCTGCTTGTGCACGGGAATACAGATGGTGCACAGTTGAGGGAACGTAGTGCGGAATGAAAAGGGCTGTTTGACATCAACATAGAGCACCAAAAATGTTCAAAACACAGCGTACACTTAGACAAATATATACTTTTGAGATGAGGCTTGCTGCTGGTTCGGTTTTAGCGTGATATCATCGACTAGTCACGATGAGCTGCATTACGTTTTATCCAAGCAAGCAAAAAAAACATATTGCAAACTAAATAGTTTGAATCTTCCAGCCAGTCCAACCTCACCTCCTCCTCCTCCTCCTCCTCCTCCTCCTCCTCCTCCTGCACGGTCCTGACTGACGCCAGGAGCGTCGTGAGGAGCAGGGAGGAGAAGTCGGGGAGTGTCCGTGTGATTAAAGGGGTGCGACCCATTAAACCCTCCAGGCCCGAGTAAAATACAGCGGCACACAGTCTGACTGTAATTTCACCATAAAAGAGTCGGCAGCCACTCTCGGATGTAAATTTATGGAGGAGGTCGTAACATTTTTACAGCTGGTGCTCTGTACTGGATATGATCACATTTACTCAGAGTTGTTAAGATTATGATCCCGGACGATGTGTTTTACGGCAAACAAGCCATAACCTCCGTACAATTACTTTAATTACTGGTGAAAAAATGTGCAATTAATGACCAATTGTGGGCATTCAGGAAGCAGAAGGTTTCCTGCACGGTAAAGACGTGAGTGAGTTTTACTAATGAGCTTGTCGTCAAGGAGTTTTTCAGACTGAGGAGTGTGAAAGTATCTGCCTATCTTTGATTCAGATAACGGCCGGAAAAATAATAAGACTTTCTTCCTGTGCAGAAGGCAGATGGGATCTGGTTTACCTCATAATCCCCTCTGAGTCGCTATCAGAGCATCAGGACCGCGTGGCCTTTTTAAGTCTAGACTTCTTTATCACTTAGCTTATTCACAGAACAACAAATCAATTTGCAAAGGGGGGGAACAAAAAGAGAGCATAAAAAAGTCCTCATCTCCGTTTCTTATCCGTGAACTCGACTGTTTTCCTCGCCTTTTTATGATGATAACGAGCATCAGCGGCAAAAACCTGCACAGGAATCGCACTGCGGAGGGAGCGTAATTAGGAAATAATTGACTTATATTTTCAAATAATTGAGCTGTTTGAAGTGCTGTGATCGTCTCACGCCGGAGAGCTATACCTTTAGACAAGCAGGCGCCGCATGCAGAGTGGTTGAAATGTGAAAAAGGCTTCTTTTTTTTCCTGAGCGGGGAAAAATAACATGAAGTAAATGGCTTGAAATTGAAAATCTAACACGATTTGAGATGCTAAGAGGGAACATCTCTCTTCTGATGCTTGATAGACTGGAGGGAAGAGGCAATTCTCTTTGTGCATCGGTGAATATGTGTGTGCTTGTTGCACGCTCCGAGAGGAATTCCGTGTATAAATTGCAAAATTATGGCCAAGAACCGACTCGAAGACGGTGCGATTATAACATCCGAGCTTAGCATGTCTGCACCTGCAGACTCTGAACATATAATCTCCCTCCTACACTGGCCGTGACTTCACAGATCTGTTGTGACACCTAGTATGAGTGGCGTTTAGCCGTTATCGACAAGCATTCTTCAGCCTCCACTCCACACAATCGAAAAACCACACTTCGCTTTCGCCTGTGAGAGGAATATTTGAAATTCTAGGGCTGCACGCATGAAAGGGAATAGAAATGATGCCTAATGTATATGAATGGGAGCCGTGGCGTTCAGGTATTTCACGCCGCATGCCCTGACAGAGGCTAAAGTGAATAAGTCGTCAACTCGCATTGAAATTCATATTGTATCCCTGGCTGGAGCTGAGCCCATTTTCTCCACAGTGCTCTCGCCATGAGCCATACAATAGTCAGGGAGACGTCTAATGAGGCAGGAGAAAAAAATATTAAGAGGAAAATCCTTAAACTCAGGAGTTGGCATATTCAATGGCCAGTCTCTAAATTCGATGAGAAAAAATCTTTTGTTGGGAGCTTCAGGCTGGTGGGAGGCAGAGAACAAAACTCAGGAAGAAGAAAAGATTGAGCGAGTGACTGAGATGGGCTGTGACAATGTCAGCTTTGGTCTGGTCCGCCTGCTCGGATGATGGGTGAATATGAGGGCAGCTCGGAGGAAGAAAGGCGGGAGGGGAGGGTTGGAGCGAGGAGCAAGAACAGGAGGAGCCTCTCCAAGTGGTTTTACCCCACAAAGGTTGCTGGTTCACATCTCAATCTGGAAAATCTGTGCAGGACAGATTTTACAGATCACACTTTCTTTATGTCACACTGTGCGTATGCTCCGATTAGTTTAAGGCACAAAAACCACTTGGTCAAGGTGAGAGAACATCACGGTTAGCCTCAAAATACCTGTATTTGTCGGCACAAACACAGCTGGGGATGTCCCGATTTCCCATCAAAATATCCTCTTTTTGTCAACGTGAATACAACTGACAATTGTCTCAAGGTCTCATTAGAAACATCCCATTTCGTCTCCACAAACACAGCTGGAGATGTACGGGAGTCTACTTAAAAAACAACCAGTTTTGTCGGCACTAACGTAGCTGCAGATGCGCTTACGTGTTGTCGAAAATATTAATTTTTTTGGTTGCTGCAAACAGCCGAAAAAATTGCTTTCAAAATATCAAGTTGTTCCACTCTTACAAAAGCTGGAACTCCATCACATTCCCCTTCACGTCCCAAAATTTAAAAAATGTGTAATGTGAATGTAATACAACACGTTTTGCGCAAATGCCAATATGCTACACAGCCTTTGGCGCGTACATATGGACGTATCTGTTTCATTTGACTCGACTGTACTCTGCGGCTCTGCTGGCACTGTGGCCGCCTGCAGTTTGACCCGTCCAGAACCTTCTCCGACTCTCCATCTGCTCCGTTTTTTCTTTCTCCGTCTTGCGGCTGCTGAGACGCACTTTGCAAAGTTGGTTAATGCTCCAAGATTGTTTCTTTGCTGTGAGAACTTTATGTACTTCAGTTAATGGCCTTCAATTTATTCCTTGTATAAGTGCTATTGAAGCCTGAGAGTGTTCAGGTTTTCATTTCAACCACACATTAAAGCCGCTGATTTCACAGACGAGCTTGTGCCTCATGCTAATCAGGGAGTAATCACCTGCGGCGTTGGGCTGGAATAGGAACTTGTACGGTCTTGGGCTTCCGTGGCACTTAGTTGAGAAGCTTAATATTTTAACTTTGACCCCAGAATGGCCCGTTTTCAAAGCGAAGACGACTAAGTATGCTCATTCTTTCCAGCCCTGCAAGTTCTTTCTGATGTCCTCGCTTTCTAATCCACTCGTGTTTATTAGCACACTGTGATGTGTAGCATGTCCATAAAGATAATCCTGCCTACAAACCAGGCAGAGGCGCCGCTGTGATGAAATTCGGTTTAACCTTGAAACCACGGGGGATGAAAGCAAAACGTACACAAAATCTTCAACAAATACTGTAATTTTAATCCCCACTTGACATTAAACTCGTGCATTTTATCAAACAGCTGTTTACGGGCAAAGATCAGCTCCCTATGTCTGTGCATCAGTAATTAGTTGTAATTATAAACTGATTTCACACACATGAAAACAATCTCGGCGCTGTTTGTTTGATGTCTACCAGCGCATTTTAAATCGTTTCCAAGCAGCAGCAGCAGCAGCAGCAGCAGCAGCATCCCTGATGTTGTTGCCTGGTGGATTTCTGCTCTGGTGTCACTGTTTGTCTCTTATTATCAGCAGCAGCTCAGACTGCAGCTCCAAGTCCTGTCTGGCTACACACTGCCCCCTAGTGGAGGAAGCCCTGGATCTGTGAGTCCTGACACTGCATAGTTGCTGTGAAAGTTTCATTCGGTGATGGGAGTGAAGCCAAGCGACCGGGCGCGTGTCGAGCTAAATGAGCCGACTTCATCAAAACCGAATGATGTTTTTCAAGATTTTTTAAATCCGCACGCCACTTTCCCCCGGAGCTGATGAGCGCTGAAGGTGTTTATACAAAAACTGTGCAAAAAAAATGCATGGATAAGTTCTTCCAAAAATGAAAAATTCAGTCATCACCTACTCACCTCTGCACTGAAGTTTCGTGGTCCATGAAAACATTTCTGGAGCTTCACGACAAAACAGCGACGCAGCATTCTTCTAAACAACCAAAGTAGCTGGAAGCTTGTTTTAAAATTGACAAAATACACGAAAACAATGGTTTCATACAGGTAATAAGGTAAACCAAGACCCCCGGACTCAACTAAAAAAAGCCCATTTGTACTGGAAGTCTCAAGTTCCCTCATCTCACTCGTTAAAGAACGACCTTCCTCCAAAACTAGCTGTGATGTCCTAAACTTGACCGGCAGGTAAAACGTGTTGAACTCAGATGTTCAGGTGAGAACAGAGAAACTTTCCCCCATCCTCTCTTCAGCAGATCGATGTAAAAAGAAAAAAAAAAAAACAGCCTTCTATCATCAGACTCTGCTCATACATCATTCTGCACCACCAAGGTCAAACATCCAGCTGAAGTAACAATGAACAAAACACATTTTCAGCGGCGGGCGCTTTTAGCGCTCGATGAAATTTCAGGGCTGTGGACCAAATGTTAACACTGAAAACTGCTCAGACGAAATAATCCTCTTTGGAAAGAACTGAATTCAAACAGTTACCTTAAGGTTTGACATGCACCTGAACATTACATCCATATGTGAGCATTGAGGCTTCTTCCCAAACCTGTGCATGTTAATGTGCTTCCATAACAACAACCTATCCCCCCCTGCAGCGACGGTAGACTCACAGTCTACAGGTGGATGCCCGGGTGGAGGTGGTGTTGATGAAAAGCTGTAGCAGCAAGTAGCAGCAGCTGACAGCTTAACTTCCAGGTGAGCGATGTAGCAGCAGGTGTGCGGCAAAAAGGCAAGAGGGAGCAGAGCGCTGACAGCTTAAAAGTGCACCACCCAAATGAAAAGAAGGGTGCAGCGGATGTATATACTGTATCTGGCAGCGGGGAGAGGGAGCCGTGCGAGCGCAGTAGCCTGAAGTAACTCGAAGGCTCTGATTTATTCATGAGCTCGGTCTCTAATGTTGGGTGATGAGGCTCGCAGTCAGCGTTTCAGTTCATCATAAAGATGGTGGATGGGGTTGAGGTCAGGACTCTGCGCAGGCGACTTCCTCCACACTCAACTCAAAACCACTTTTCCTGGGGCCAGTTTTGTGTGCAGGGAGTGAAACAGAACACGTTCCTCTGCAGACACACCAGGACTTTTTTACAAGATATCATAAAGGTTCATTTAAAGGTGCATTCTGTAGTTTGGGTGGAATTTAATGCCTCTCTTTGTTTTCATGACTGACCTCCAAGGACAACACAATTTCACGCTGTTTTACTTTGTTTGTATTTGGCGGACCCTGCCACCCTTTTCGACTTTCCCCTTTCAGAACAGCTTGCCAGCGACAGTAAGTGTGCACAGCGGCACCTTTCTACTCTGATTCAGTACAAAGGCATGTTTGATATCTAATAATCCACAGATACCTGCAGGCGCCGGTGAACAGTGAGTCCTGTTGGTTCTGCCTTCTGGGTTAACAGCAAACAGAGAAACTGAGTAATATTCAGCACGTTCATGAAGTTCATGACCTGTAGTTTATTCACGGCTGAGGGTAAGAAAGGCTGAGATGGAGGGTGTGAAATGACTTTTACCTCCTCCACATGCGTACCTCTCTGTAGTCTCTCTGTGACTCCAGCAGGTGTGACAGTTTGATGTCATGAGAGCCGCAACAGCGTGCCGCATCTCTTCACTGCCTTCTTCTTCTTCTTCTTCTTTGTTGTCTTGTTCTTCTTCTTCGTCTTCATTGTCTTCTTCTTCTTCGTTGTCTTCTTCGTCTTCATTGTCTACTTCGTCTTCGTTGTCTTCTTCTTTGTCTTCATTTTCGTCTTTGTCTTCCTTGTCTTTTTCTTTGTCGTCTTCTTCTTCTTCGTTGTCTTCGTCTTTGTTGTCGTCTTCTTCATCTTCTTCTTCTCCTTCATCTCTTTCTTCTTCTTCTCCTTCATCTCTTTGTTCTTCTCCTTCTTCCTCTTCTTCATTCTTGTTGTCTCCTTCTCATTCTTCTTCTTGTTTGTCTCTTCCTCCTACTTGTTCTTCTTCCTCTTCTTCTTCTTCATGTCACAGATCATAAACCATCTTTAAAGCTGCATACCTCCATCTACTGTAGTGTGTAGATGCTGCACTTTTTAAGTCAATGAAAGCAAATTGGCTTCACAATATCGACTAAAAATGTACCAATACCAAATATGTAGCTCATAATATAAATGCACAAATATCAGACCAATATATACTATATAAATTTGGTACCACTGGATCATGTGTACACTGCACCTGTATGTCTGTGTATGTTACTTTCAGCTCCTTGAACTTTCCTCTTTTTTACATTTAAAGTGGCAACACACACCAACTTCCCACAAATTCGCCCACTTTGAAGTATTTATGAACACCGTTTTTATTATTCTTTGTCGTCAGCTGTTCAAACAGGCATGTAAATAATGCCTACAAAGACGATGATCCCGTGAAGAACAGCCAGCAGACACAAAAAAACACACCAAAGTAGAAAAGCAGGAGTGTCGACATACTTTTGTCCAGCTTGTGTTTTAGAAATTAACTTGAAGTAGTTAAATTGATGTCCTTCACTGCTGATGACGCCTCGATTATTCAGACTGACAGGAGCAGCGTCTCTCTCTGCTGGTCTGTTTATCACATATAGCAGCAGGTGTTTTACAGCTGACATTGTCTTTTTTATTATTATTTTTTTATTCCCTGCGAGATGTACACAACCTTTTAAATCCTTCTCTCGTGTCTTTTAATATTCTGTCCCCGGTGTCTTGTTTTTTTGGGGGGAGGGGGGTAAAAAACTGCGCTGTGTGTCCTTGATTGCAGAGGAACACAAGTTTTCAAAGAACACGCCTCTGGTGATTCTAAAATTAATTTTATTTTTTAATGCAGGGAAGAGAGAAAAAGAAGAGAAGATCAAAGCAGTTGATGTTGGCATCCAGACAGATTTATTTCACCTAAACTCACCGCTCTGGTTTTTGTGGGGGGGGGATTTTGTTGAAGTGGGGTTTTAAAAAGAGGCTTTTATCGAGGCCAGGAGGCGGAGCGGCAGGGGAGCCGAACTGCAAGGGGGGGCACAGTCAGCGGCCCGACAGATGTTCACAGGATACAGGAGTACATGTGTAATATATTGTGTTCTGGTGTTTCAGTTTGAGTTGTTGGTTTTTTATTCGTATTTTCTTCCTGTTTCGTTCTGTTCCCTGCGTGCCAGCTTTCCTGCGCATCCTCGTTCTGGTTTCATAATGTTTCGTGTCTTCTATCTTTGTTCCACGATGTCTCAATAATCGTGACATTTTTGGTTTCGAAATGACATTAAACGGCTCTGACTCTGATCTTTTCTTTGCTCCATTTGTTACGATAAGATGAATCATACTTTGTGCAGCACACACACATGAAAATAAAAAATGTTAAAAAACCACATCCCGCCCTGGTGTCCTCCTACTCTCCAAGAACAAAAGGTGCCTTGGCACCGTGAGATTCATTTAAACTCCCGGGAGTCTTTAAAAAAATAAGGTCATGCGACTCCTCAAGGTCACACGATGACATTTCGAGCACGGTGAATCAGATAAATCGCCGTCTCTGATGTCGTCGAGTGGCTTTTTTTTTCCCCGCTGGCCTCTTCAGCTGCACTCCTGAATCTGCCACATTTTTCTTTCCACTCTTCAATTTGACAAACAGGATTTGAACTGAAGCCTCCCACACAGTAAACAGTCACCGGCGGAGGCTGCGAGTGGCTGAGGGAGATATTTACCACTCGATGTGTTTACCACCTCGCGCAATCTGAAACGGCAGCTGCTGCCACCAGTCTGGTTTGTTTTGAAGGATGGCGGTTGCAGCGAGCTGGAAGCCGGGAGGAGTCGATTGTGCCGCTGCTGCGGTTCACTTGGCCATGTAAGCTGCCGCCTCCTTCTCCAGACTCTGGGCGAAGCGGTGGTTGAGGAAGAGGAGCTGGCCGTGAGGGAGCAGGCGGCTGAGCAGAGCGTCGATGCGGTTGCTCCTCAGCAGGACCTGGAGGGGGAAGAGTGTCGTTAGTGACGACCCTGCAAAGACTCTTTAACGATCAGAGTTACTTACAGGTGGTAATAAAAAGCTGCACGGCTGCGATCTTGTTTCTCTGCTGTTTCCATAACCTGTAATGACTTGTTCCTGCTCTGCGGAGGTAAACTGTTGCACTGGCTTGATTCCAGTCTAATGAGGCCCATAAACATGTGAACACACTCTGCTAACAAGATGTTTCTATTTGAATACAGCATCGTTAAGGTTAGGGCCCGGAACAGAAACAAACACTTTGTTTTGTAATAATACGTCAAGTTTATCAGGCTCAAAAGACGCGTGGCAACAGTCCAGTCAAAGTTACTCAAACTGGACTGGACTGTGCACATGTTAGGGTCTATTTTCTGCAGCGGATGAAGTATTTCTGTCAGCAGAACTGTGTGTTGAGTTTAAGGATATACAGCAGCAAGTCACCCAGTGCCACAGTAAGGGAGGTCAGGCCTAATATCAGAATCCAAGAGGTACAAAAAAGGCCAATTTCACAGTTTTATTCTCCATTTCGACCACATCAGACCAACACAACTGTACTTCAGACCTTTAACACTACACTGACATGCCCTCTGCTCCTTTAACACTTCGATCTAAAAGAGCTCCTAACTGTACAACACATACTGGAGCTCCCTTCATGAAAATAGAACATGTCTGCTGGTGCTCACCTCGCTGCCCGGCCCGAGCATGTGCAGGTGGTCCAGGCAGTGTCGGGTCAGGTTGCGGAGGGTCCCCTCAGCCAGCAGGAGGTTCTCGTGGGGCTCGCAGACGAGGACGAAGCCCAGACTCTGGACCCCGAGCCACAGGGCGCTCATCTCCTCAGAGAAGGGGTCTCCGGCCCTCAGACGCACCACCCCGCTGTCGGCCTCCTGCAGGGCCAGCGCCTCCTCGCCGGGCACCATCTCCACCAGCGGCTGGCCCGAAGCCTCCCGGAACAGAGAGACGGCGCTGCGCACCTGCCTGAGTCACAGAGGGTCAGATCAGTGTTCAGTTAATATCCAGACAGCACCTGGAGACTTCTGTGGCATCAGCGCATCAGCAGGATGCAGAGAGAGCAGTGTGGATGCATAGTGAGGGACCAACTCTGAGGCTGCACATCATCTCCACCATGTCTCCATTAGTGATCACAGCTGATCCATCAGACATGCGGATGGTGGTCAATACAACACAGAGCAGCTCTGACTGATGTTGACTAGCTGTTCGTCAGAGCAGCAACATGAGAAAATGTTTGATTGATATTTGACTTGTAAGAAATGTCTAAAATCTGACCCACCTTGCAACCACAGCTGTCTTCTCCTTCTGCAGGAGTCTCTTCTCCTCCGGGCTCAGCTCGGACATCATGCCCTCCTCAGGTCCAAACACCCGGGAGTAAAGAACCCGACTGTCCCCAGCACCGACAGCACCGACCGGGCACACGGTGTGGATCAGGAAACATCGGACCATGTTGTGTTTGTGTGGACGAGAAGCAACGAGAAGCCTTTTGTTTCTCACGGACAGAGTAAACTGGACATGCTCATGTTTCTACCGTTATTACTTCCGCGTTTGTCAGCTGACTGATCACGTCTACGTCGCATTGCCCAGCTTTAACCACCAGGTGGTGCACTAACATAATATAACATAATATAACATAATATAATGTAATATAATATAAAACAATATAACATAAAATAATGTAATGTAATTTAATATAATACAAAACAAAACAATAAAATATGATAAAATAAAATATGATATAATAGATTCTATAATTTAATATAACACAACATAATACAATATAATATAAAACACTATAATATGATATGGTATAATATAATATAAAGTAACATAATATAATATATGCAATCATATTATGATATATATTACATTCAATTATGTCAAATTGTGTTTTGTATATTATATCATATTACATTATGTTATTTTATGTTGTTTTATGTTATTTTATGTCGTGTTGTGTTTTAATGTGATTTCAACCAAATAAGAAATTAGTTTCACAATTGTACATCTCTGTTTCTGCGTAAACATTGATATCTACCAGTGTGATGGTAACATTTTCAATTTAGAGGAGGCAGCAGAGAGGATGAAGGAGGCAGCAGAGAGGATGAAGGAGGCAGCAGAGAGGGTGAAGGAGGCAGCGGAGAGGATGAAGGAGGCAGGAGGCAGCAGAGAGGATGAAGGAGGCAGCAGGGAGGATGAAGGAGGCAGCAGAGAGGGTGAAGGAGGCAGCGGAGAGACTGGAGGAGGTAGCAGAGAGGATGAAAGAGGCAGCAGAGAGTGTGAAGGAGGCAGCGGAGAGGATGAAGGAGGCAGGAGGCAGCAGAGAGGATCAAGGAGACAGCAGAGAGGGTGAAGGATGCAGCAGAGAGGATGAAGGAGGCAGCAGAGAGTGTGAAGGAGGCAGCGGAGAGGATGAAGGAGGCAGAGGAGAGTGTGAAGGAGGCAGCGGAGAGGATGAAGGAGGCAGCAGAGAGGATGAAGGAGGCAGCAGAGAGACTGAAGGAGGCAGCAGAGAGACTGAAGGAGGCAGCAGAGAGGGTGAAGGAGGCAGCAGAGAGGCTCAGTGACATCAGAGTGTGTCGGGGTCTCAGCAGACAAGCAGAGGCAGCTGTTAATCCAACAGCTGCTGCTGGTCACGCTTCTTTACTCTGAGAGGCCCTGTGTGTGTGTGTGTGTGTGTGTGTGTGTGTGTGTGTGTGTGTGTGTGTGTATGTGTGTGTGTGGTGTTTTGTTAACATTCACTCCACTGTCCTGTTAACCTCCTCACCCTCTGCCCCGCACAGACCTGGTGAGACTGAAACCCACTGAAACACGAGCTGAGCATGTGACGGTTTGAGCTCCACCAGCAGCTCAAAGTGTCCACTTGCCGTCTACTGGATGGAACGGTACAACATTTTGTACATTTACGGTCCTCAGAGGATGAATCTTAACAACTCTGATGGTCCGCTGTCTTTTGAGCTAAAGGTCAGACCATTCAAAACATTCCAAAGTTTCTACAAATGACGGCTGATCTTGAATTTCGAAGAAGACTGGTCTCACTTAATGCTGTTTCATTCAAGTTTTCAGTTATCCGTTGAAAAACTGTCCTTCTTCCTCTTCTTCAAGATTGGATTTGCACATAATTTGGCACTAAAAAAAAGATCACGGTTTCCTTAACATTATCATCATGTGAACTCATCAGGTCAAAACCTGCAGAATTTCTCCTGGATTTGTTTTTTTGTCTTGAGTTAATGGATTTGCCAAAGGATTATTAACTTTTCCCAAAGTTAAAGAAGGCTTAAACTGAATTTAACTTGAGATTAACGTTGTCTGTCTTGTTTGGACTGTTTCACTGACGACACACCATCAGCCAGACAAGTGCTAGCTTTACATTAAGATCCTGCTGTTTCCCACAGTTTCCCAGTCTTCGTGTTATGCTAAGCTAACGGGAAGCTGACTGTAACTTTATATTCTTCAATCTTTTTGTCTATCTCGCAGCAAAGTTAAGCCCAAAGTTTCCAACTGTTCCTTGAGGCCAGGATGGACAACTTTATGCTGAGATTGATTCTTCTATAATTAATGTTTAGCCCGGTTATGTGAAGCTTTTCATCTGAAAAGGTGTGGAGGAGCGGTGTTTCTGCAAACGCCCACACTGTGTGTGATTATTACCCCGGACCGGTGTGCAGGCGCCCCTCTGGAGGGATCTCTGCAGGTAATCATTAACCAAAACCAGTGTGAACACTCAAAGTGAAAGTGAATTTTAGATTCCTCACATGGAGCTTCACCTCATTTAGAGGATCGATATAGAGTTTAACATTCACATCAAATGCAGCGAGCGTGAAGGATGTGCAGCCGCTCGTGTGCTGGAAACCACAAGAAAAGTCAGAGCCAGTTTCAGTGCTTTCGAAGCGTGAGTCACAGCTCTGATGAAACAAACCAGCTGAATAACAACAACAGGATGTATCAGCCTGGTAGCATGGACCAATGGCTGCGCGGCCCGCAGGTTTGAAATAAAGGAAGCTGGTCGACTGAAATATCTTTCTGTCCAGTCAGCGAAAACACTCTGAACTTATTGTGAAATCGTCTCATCCTGCAGAGGGATGTCCAGAAATCACAATCATGCAAAAGATAATACACATTTTTGCTGTGTGTTTTTGATCCGCAATAACACCCAAAACCACACCCTGCCTGCAAAACCACAGTGTTACGCGAGATGTTCCACCGCCCTTTGCAGGTTGTTAGGGCTTCGTTTCACAGGCTGGTTTGTCAGCTTGCTGTCAATGTCAGCGGGTCAGAGCAAACAGGGGGTTTAAAAGGTGACACCCAGGCTTGAGCTCTGTGTGTGGGCACCTTTGATCGGCACTACTGGTCGCCTGCAGGTGATCATGGGTGGAGTGTATAAAGACCGAAACAGGCTGAGGGGAAAGAGAGGAGAGGAGAGGTGGTGATTGGAAGGGTGGGGTTTGTTTTCAGTGCTGCTCTGCAGGGCGCTGTGAAGTTCCTGAGATGTTGGCTCAGTCTCGTCGCTGTAAGGACTCTGACAGACAAGGAGATGGATGGATTTGTAGAAAAGACCAGCATATGTTGTGTTTTGGTGCTTGGTTGTGACTCTGGAAAAACAGCATAGACCAGCTCCAAAACACAACATGGTCTATGCTGTTTTTTCCAGCAGGGAAGCTAACTTTAGCTATAAGTTTAGCCTATAACCTGTCAAACTGTTGTTTAAACTTGAATAGCAATTATAAGCCTGCCGACTTAATTAAGTCAGGTTTAGAAGGTTTTATTTATTAGACTGTCAAACAAAACAGTGCGACTGTTCCAGCTTCTCACTGCAGTATGTCAACTTTTATTCTGAATGTGAGGATTTCAGTCTTTTGAAAGCTACAGTGACCAACTGAACTAACACACAAAACAAGCGATTCAGAAAGCCGACATTGTTAAACGTCCGCACAAAAGTTCCAGGTTTTTGCAGAAGTCCTTTATCTTCTTCCTTTTTCTCCAGCTCCTAATTGGATGGGTCCAGTTACAAACCCCGGCTCAGGGAGACCTGCCAAGTACTCATCTACATTTTAAAAAACACCCCACTGTTGAGGTGGAAAATTGAAGCTTCTCTTGAATGGCTCTTGCAAGTGTTGCATTATGTATGCCTCATGTAAAGGTGCGAGACCTCTTAAACCTCAGCGACTGGCCAATTAATCGCCTCAATGAGACAAAGACGGGCAGCTTGATATGAATGGAGCGGAATCATTGACAAACACATGTAAAGATCACTGAAATTTATAAGAAGTGCTCCTCTGTTTTTCCCGTCCACCTACATTTAATCTTCATTCAGAGGGAGAGAATTAAAAATCATCTTCAGTTGACTAAAACAAACCAACAGACGTCTCTGTCAGCTGGAAACTGTTGGCTGTAAATTAGTCTTTAGAGCTCAGTCGGAGGAATGCAAACAAAGGCCTTCCCTCTCTTTCCCATAGCCGCATGGCCGCGGGGAAACTGCCTCATTTCAAACTTTGGTCAACTGCCAGAAGGGAGGGAGTCGCGCTTTTATAAGATCAGTCACGTTTTTACAGCACATGGTGGCTCTGATTTTTTTCCCTCCTCCTCCTGCAGCAGTGCTTGTTGGGAGTCCTGTCAGGACGTGTCGGGCCGCCTGCCACAAAGCCACTCCCTCCCTCCACACGCAGGAATGTGTACATGTGTGTGTGGGCACGTGCTGCAGCGGGGAGGCCACTCCGAAACAAGGTCGACTCGAGAGGGAAAATTTGAAAAAACAGGAACTGCCATGTGAAGGAAAACCGGCTTCCCCGCCACATGCAGCAGAGACCAAACAAACCGGCAGACGGGCTATACTTAGAGTTCAAATGTGCAGAGTTGAGTTTGCTTTGGCTGAATCCTTCACACCGAGGGCCTCTCAGCACACAGTGAACAACTTTCTATCTCACCTTGAAGCGCCTTAACACTAGCTACAACTAACAATTATTTTAAATTTGTCCATTTGTTTGTAAAAGTCTATTAAGAAAGTAGGAAATGCTTATCACATTCAACGGATCACACTGTTTTGTGAAGTGAAACCCAAACACTGTATTTACCATATAAAACTGACAAGAAGCAGAAGATCCTGTAACTGCTGTAACAAAATAATTTCCCAGTCTGGGATCATTAAAGTATTTCTATCTATCCTCACAGGAGCTGGAAGCAGAGAGTGTTTGGCATTTTTGCTCAACAAATCAATTATCAAAACCTTTAACTTTCTGTGGAGTGACTAATCTTTTAAAACGATTACTGACAACACTGTGAAGTGTTGTATGGTAGTTTACACACAACGAAGCTACGTTTCATTTAAATGTTTGTGCGCATTTCTGAGCATGTCGTGTACTTAAAGTTGTGTGCAACATTTTAGTTTAAAAACAAACATTCAAAAGTTAACAGAAGGTGAAGCTACAACAGTTTTAATGTTCTCTCAAAGATATGTGTGTGCTGTGTTGCAGAGATATCTATTTAAGTTAGCATGCTAACCCGCTAGCCCTTAGCTACTTCTTACCTCAAGAACTTTGAGTCTAATACAACCGCTAGCTGAACAGTCCCTTAGCTAAGCAGCTAACGTACAATTTGAAAGATTTCACCTTTAATCTGATGATTTTCCTTTTCAAAATGTCCTCTTCAGATTGAGTGTAACTTCTTAACCAACCTGATGATCCCACCCATTCAAAGCATTAAAAGAAAAATCTCACAATGAAAGATGCCGTACGTCACATTTGAACACACGTTAGCTCTTTATTTCAGCAGCTCCCCCGTGAGCCTGTACCAAAATATTCAAAAACCACCCAAATCATTAGAAACTGACATTAGCTGTGCAGAGGGGAAGACATTTTCTCTCTCTCGAAATTAAGGAATCAAAAGCAAAACAAAAGAAAATCCTCACACTTGCCGACCTGCAGCATCAGAAAAAAAAATCTCACTGCAAAAGTTAACAGGTAGCTGGTTTGCTTTGGTATCTTCTGAGAAAACAAAGTTACCATGCACTGCAACCGATCAGGAAGGAGAAAACAAAAAGCTTCTTTAAAACGTCCAATTTGCATTTTGAGTCGCCTACAGAAAGGCACACTTCTAACAAACCAGTGGAAATGGGGGTAAAAACAATTCATAAAAGAAAAATAACAAAATCAGTATCAAAAAAGCACCTCACCATTTCAAGGGATTTAAATTAAGTGCTTAAATAAGGAGGGAAATGACAAATGGAAAGTTAAAACATATCCAGAGAGGAGACAGAGACTTGGCAGTGTGGTTTACTTGTATTATTGCAATCTGGCAGTGATTTGTGCTGTGAATGCCAGCATATATAATAAAAAAAAATAAAATTAAAATAAAAAAAAGGTAAAACAGGCAGTAGGTCCAAGTGGTTTTAAAAACAGATCACATTGCTTCAGAACACCTTAATGAAATCTGCTCACTGCACGATCATTTCACGTCTTTCCCTCTTTAAAATTTGCATAAATAACTAACTTTGCTATAGTTAAATGAAACTTGGAGATCTCCTTCAGTCGGCTGAATCCCAAAAGCAATTTCCTCGTTGGTGGTGCGAGGCCTCAGGCTCTGAGAGGAGTTTTTTTTACTCAGTCTGTTCAGGGGGGAGGCAGTGTGTTAGAGGCAGTGGAAGAGGATGAGGAGGCGTTCACAGCTTCTTCAGCCGGCTGTACATGTCTCTCTTGCTGCGCTCCCCGGCCCAGGTGCGACTCTTCAGGCGAAACTTCCTCAGGTCCTCCTTGAAGTCCTCGTGGTGCATCGGCACGTAGGACTCCGGTTCACACTGTGGCTGCGCAGAAGAGAACGAGACAAAGTTAAACTACTGAAGAGGCATCAAGGATTCAAATCATTACTAGCTACTTATTAGCTATTAAACGTTTGAAGGCTTCATCTTAACATACAAGGACGATTCGACAAACAAAGACTTCCCAACAATAATAATCCCTAATTGCAGATCCAACAAATTAAACTTCATGACACATGAAATGTCTCAAACAGCCGCTGAATGGACCTTGTGGTGAGAGCCATTTGTCAACAAGGTTTAACTGCCTGTGTTAAACCTCGACCATAAGTGAGACATCTGAAGCTGAACTGACCTTGAACTCGTGGTAGAAGTCTTTGTATCCGCCCTTGAGGATGTAGAGTTCTGGGTAGTGGAGTTTGGGATACTCGTTCATGGCGCGGTCTCGCTCCCTGACGAAGCGGCACATTCGAGGGCCGCGCTCCGACGAGAACTCGCAGTGGAAGATGATGACGACGCGTTTGTCCAGGCAGGATGAGAGGATGGGTGTTTTGAGGAGGAAATCCTCCACCTGGTCTTCCTGGTGCAGGTTCAGAGCGCCCTGTGGCAACAGAGACAAACCCAAAAACTTTAGTCATAAAGTAAAGGAAAGGAAACAGAGGAGTGTGCACAACTTGCATTTCTACTTAGTTTTTTGGAAGAGTTTTAAACAGATATGATTTGAGATTTTGCTCACCTTGATGTGTCCTCCTATAAACTCGTAGGGGTATCTGCAGTCGATGATGATGAGTCGCTCGACTAGATGATTAAAGTGGTCGGACACAGCTGCCACCATCTGTCGAGCAAACAGAAGACAATTTATTAGTAAAGTAGACACAGTCTATATCGGATCTCTTTCCATATATGCAGCCCAAGAGAAGCCAACAGTTGAGCCTCTACTCACCGTCTCTGAGGTAATGTACTTGAGGTCTTGGTGTTTGCCATCCACTGTGGGGAGTATAAAAGGCTAAAAGGAGAAAAGGAATTGGATTAGAAGTGTCTAATCAAACAGAATTAAGTCATTAGTGTAGGAAACACAGTAGTCTTTCTTACCTTGGTAAAATCTCCTATTAGCTCATTAGAGCCGTCCTCACCGTCCAGCAGCTTCTCAATGTCTGTCTGGCAGAAGGACTTGGACCGCTGCAAGAAAGCGGAGCCCTGGAAGAAAAAAGGAGGTAGAGTTTAAAAGGAGGCAGTCGAGGAGAAAATGAGGTAATTTGAGATCGTCTATAAAGCCGGTGACAATAGCCAGAGAGCCTCAGAAGTCGTTTCTCAGCTTCCACTAAAGAGGTGACAGCTGGTCAGTGGAAACTGGTTTTTGAGCTGTCAATTTATCCTCACTACAGGTTTGTGCTTCTGTCTGAACTGATCATGTTATGCCCTCCAAAAGGTGATCAAATGGTATCCATCACACCAACAGTCAAACCCAAAAGGTTAGAACAGCAACCCCCAGATGTTAACCAACTAAAAAGGGGATGAAGACTGACCATTCTTGGGGATTCGGGGTTTTGTTCCAGGGTGGTGACGTGCGTTCCAGCTAGGCTGCGCCGCCTCTTCACCCTGACAGGCGTGGTTTCGTCTCCAGGGCAGTCGGGGCGCTTAATAGAGGGACGGGACACCGGACTGGGCATGGAAGGGGAGCGGAACAGGCTCCGCGGCCGGCAGCGAATCACAGGCTGAATGAGACAAAAACATTAAAATTTAACTCGACATTCCAGTTACATTGATTGATTTATAATATAACAAGCGAGGATAAACATTTCAGCTACTAAATTCAGACTTACCGAGTCTTCTCCTATGCTGTCAGACACCAGTGGGGCAGTGAGCAAGCTGGCCATTCCCATCGGCATCATAGAGTTGTTCTGTAGGTGACAAGGCAGTGTCGTCAGACAAACACAGGACAGATAATCAAAGTGAAATCATATGGCTCCTCAACTTAAAAAGAGGAGGTATAAGAAATCTGACGTTATTCTCCCAAGACAGGGAGTGATTTCAAATATTCCAAAAACTGTTTTGGAATATTTTTACCGACAGACTCTGCAATAAAATCCATTCAACAAATGCGTCCTTTTCACGACTGTAAGCGGAGGGGCCTCACCTCCATGTTGTCATCCAGAACCTCCAGGAAGCCGTCGTCTTCGTCGTCTAGAGACGAAGTGAGGGAGGAGCGTCTCAGGAACTGGGGACTGGAGTCACAGAAGTCAAGCTGCTGGATTGGAGGAGGTGAAGAAAACTGGACAGGAGGAAAATATCAGAGATGTTAGTTTCAAGAATCGGATCAACACTTTGTGCACCAAGATGAAAGCCGATTCGTCACATGATTACATACCATGAGAGCTGGTGCTGAACTGGGACGGCGGGCAAACGCGTCCTTTGACTGACCGCCATTAAAGGAGCGCATGCGGCACCGCGACACGGGCTTGGTTGGTTTCTTGAATTCAAAACCCTCCTGAAAAAAAGAAACATTTGACGAAAGTGAATTAATGCCCCAACTATTTAAAAGACGCCTTTCACAGACTTGAATTGTTGATTTTACAGAAACTGTTCAAGGGAATCGAACCCTTAACTTTGAAGTGGCTACTAATCCGTTTTAAACACAATATTTCAGCAAGCATTTCTCGTGTTATTGATATACTTTAATAATAAGATGATTCTACAGTAGCTTGAGTACTTGACCAGCCATCAGTCCATTTTACAGTAGGTTGGGTCATAGTGTTGTGTTCTGCATCACTGACCTCTGGCATGTTCTCCTTGTTGTCGCGTTGTGAGGAGATTTCGGAGGGTTGTTGTCCAAATATCCCATAGCGGTCAGAATTCATTTCCTGTCCCTTCATGCATGGACTGAAGCCCTGGAGCTGGAGCTGTTGGGGAGGACGGGGAGAGAGAGCCGGTCAGCAGAGACTCAGCGACGGTAAACAAGCTAACAAACTGTCCTGCGGTAGGTTTACACTGGAGGACGATTTCAACTCATTAATTATGAAAAAACTGCCCTCAGGACAAAATCTCAACACAGCTACACGATTGGAGTTCATTTTACTGTGAGGCATAAAAAAAGTCAGTAGGGATTTTGTAAAAACACCACTTTGCTGTTGTCCCCTGTGTGTTTTTTACGATCTTTAGATTTTAAATTCGTCAAGAGGAATATTTTCAGATGGGACTATTATTACTATCTTTTACAGCCTAATTAAGACCATTCTCACAGCATCCGTCAGCCGTGCACATCAGCCAAAAAAAACCTGACTAATTAAAACAAGACATGCAGGACTGTAAACAAAAACCATGACAAATCTGCTTACTGGCAATGAGTGGATTCTTCGAATTGGCATCTTTCTGTAATTGATAAAAGGGGGAAAAAAGAAAGGAATTACAGTCAGTACAGGCAGATGGGCAGTTTGAATTTGAGGAGTGAAAGAGACAGTCACAGCCAAACACCAGTTATTGATTTGAGGTTATCGACTAAAGAGCAACTTACTGGTTGACAACTCTGCTTGACTGTTGAATGGCCTTTTCAAATCTGAAAGAGAGGACATGACACAAACCATTTAGAATTTAGAAAAAATGCTTTCAAACAAACAAAGCACTGTGCAGGAAAGAAAAGCAGGCCTAAAACTGACAATCCCATTGTCCCAATCCCCAACACCTGAGGGACAACAAATATAACCATTACGATTGTTTAATTTAAAATATTAAGACTTAGGTTAACATGAATGATTGTGCAGGTGAAACGCCATATAATGTTGAGCAGTATGTTCAAATTCAAGGACATTCTAAAACTTAAAAATACAACTCTTAAAAATGTAGCATTTTCCAGTGAAAAGTAACATGCCTTTGGAATAAAACCTGCAGAGAAAGAGGCCGGAGGCGCCTTCATTGGCAGTCAGAAAACACCTTGTGCTCATAAACTACAAAGACAAAGAACCTGCAGCTATATAAAGAAAGCAAAGGGAACGGTTGGACCAGAGGAAGTTGGGTGAATGCATAGAGGCAAGAGGTGGTCTTTGCACTGGAGTGATGCCCACCTGTATGCTAAATGAGTGGAGAGGCTCAGTGTTTGGGGGGAGGGAGGGCTGGAGAAGGGCGATGCAGAGATCAGCTAATCTACCATATGCCTGCTGGAGCCAGCGCCGCCAACCCCTTTTCTTGCAAGGGCCCTTTGTTTGTTGAGGAGAGAGCGTGTCCCATTCAATGTAGACCAGGAGAAGGGGGGGCAGTTCTGTGGGGGTGCCCTCATTTCAATAGCCCTGACGCAGAAAAAACTCCAGCCCCTCTTTTCCTATTGAAATAACAGTGCAAAGGAAGAGTGTGCCAAAACCCAGAGGGGGTGGGCTATCATTAAACCCAAGTCCTCCCCCGGCCTGAGGTCTCTTAGCAACCGAGCAGCTGTAAAGAAGGTGAATGAGGTCTTGAGGACCAAATGCTGCTGTAAAGGAACTTGCACATCTGACAGCGGCAGATGTCTGCAGAGACTCGCCCAAGTGAGAAGTAAGAAAAAAAAAAGGGCCACCCAAGATTAGCGAGGTATGGGTATGCTGACAAACTGGTCAAGATAACCAGTTCTTTCTTGTGCTGATAGGAGTTGATACAACCTAGTCTTGATGTGCTGCGCAGAGAAAATTCCCAGTTAAAATAGTCGTTCCATAGCATTCCTCAACTATTTCACTTGATAACTTAAAGAAAGTTAAGCTCAGATGCCGTATCAGCTAATCTTCTTAACAAAATGAGTGAAGCCATCGTCTTAAGCCAACGGTAGAAACTATAATCCAACAGATGAGAAATAGTGCTTGGCTCAGCTGAGCCCCAAGCGCAGGGTGGAGGCAGTGGGGGGATGGAGGTAGTGATGGTGGTGGTGGTTAGGGAGGGGGATGGACAGGGACACAGCTAACAGGCTGATTGATTAGGACAGACATGATGAGGACAGTGCAACTTACGTGTCCTCCATTTCAACAGAGTCCATGGGGCTGGGGGGATCCATGCCGAGGCCTGAGGGAAGAGATTTGTGTCTCAGATCAATAAAAGCATCAGGTGGTGCCGCAAACAAGAATACCACTGGATTCAAACAGTTTGGCATTTTGGATTGACAAACCAAAAGAATAGCAGCAAATTAATTTTCTGTTGATAACGTTATCAATTCATTTGTCTCACTATTGATTAACATGCAGCATCTTTTTTCCAGCCAACCACCTAAACTCTACCGACTACATATTTACTATAATAAATGATAAAGAAAAGCACCATATCCTCATATTAAAAGAACCTGGAAACAGCCATCTTTGAGCATTTCTGCTTTGACAATGGCTTAAATGGGTCATCGACTAATGGCTGCAGTTTTAGTTGAAGTAATAAAAGGCAATCATTGACAATACTCACTATCATAAGACCACATCTAAGGTGAAAAGGCATGACTATTAATTCAGATGCAACACATGTACATTAGGCCCTCAGGCACCGATTCTAATAGCATCAATTAGCAGAGACAATAGGTTTTCGGGGGGGG
>CAEMYA010000211.1:2050240-2064849 GCA_903131615.1 Diplodus sargus
CAGCAGGTGTCAGCAGACGTTCAGCAGACTTCCTGTCTACCTGTCAGCCTGTGTGTGGTCTCTGAAGTGTCCAGTCAGCTCTTGTAAAAACACTAAATTAGCTGCACTCCTTACATAAGTTAAAAGACAGGGAAGTGAGGTGCATCGGTGCTTTAGGTGGGCTGTCTGCGCTCATTATTGCTGCCGGCACATCCCAGTCCACATGTCTGTCTTTGTTGGGCCCTTTCTCCAGGGAGACGGACGCTTTGATCTGCAGCCGGAGCCTCTGATTGTCTTCTGTTCAGCTCAGAGCGACACGGACAGACACAATGGACGACAGCTGAGGTGGGACGACTGTAAACCTGAAGCTACAGTCATCAGTACAGAGGCTGAAATACAGGCCTGCTCTCTTTATGGGGGACAACACACTGCAGGAAAGGGTTGTCTGACTCACAGACTCTCTGTGACCATGTACCAAATGAAGAGCAGCTCTAAGAAACCTCAGTCATTGCTTTGAAGTGATGTGCATACTGGGAGATAAATAACACATCAGTGCATTTAGGTCCTTGAATGCAACGCTGCAAACCAAGAGAACAGAGACTACAGCCTTGTGTACCTGCTACAGCACAGAAACAGATGTTCTATTCCCCTTTCCTTCATCTCTCTACGAGTGAGACTCCAGATTCAGATTTTCACTGTTGACGCCTGAATGTTCATCCACCACCTGCAGCTGAGAGGCCTGCAGGTGTCTAATAACTAATTATATGACGCTATATCATTTATATGTAGTTACTATGAAGTTTCCAGCTTCCAGGTTTCATTGGATGGGGAAGTAAAAGGTTTTCATGTATAAAACTGCTATTTATCTTTTACCTAAAATAGCAAAAATGACTAAATTTGAAGGATGCAATGAAAAATTCCTTATGACAAACTAACCGCTGTACCATACAGAGAAGTGGAGTAACTGCAGTCATATATTTCATGTTTTTAAAGAAAAACAATAACATAAAAGCTCTGTCCAATCCACTGTGTTGATTCATCATGTTTGCAGCCCTCCATCTCAGATACTTTCTGTATTTTTGGTGCCTGCAAAATGTTCAGAGACGTCTTGAATGAGAAAAAAAGGAATTATATTGCTTGATAAGGTGAATAAACAGGTCAAAAAACAACATTTAATGCCATTACAAGCTGCAAGTGTTAAACACACACTAATAACTTACAGTAACTTTGTATTTTTGAGATTTTCAGAAGGGATGAGATGATTCGTTCTGTGAATTTAAAGAGAAAACGTCATTTTTTTAACTTAAAAAGCCGTTTCTATTGTTCCATTGTGGAGACATGATTCCTTCCTTTCTCTTACATTGAATATCTTTGGTTTTAGACTGTTTGTTTTACAAAACAGGACATGTGAAGACATCATATTGGGCTCCTGCAGATTGCAATGGCGAGTGATGTTGGTGGTTTGTCACCTTTTACAGACCAAATGATTAATTGATTAAACAAGAAAACACTATGCGCAGCCCTACAACTAATACAAAAGTAAGAGAAAGCCAAAGAAACAGAGCTCTCTGTTTCTAACTGGAATCATCCATTAAATCCCCTGTTACTAACCAGGCTGACACTGAGAGTAAAAGTCAGGTTGAATCATCAGGTTGCTCATCATTTTCCTATAAAAGCCCCGGGGGGAGGTGTGTGTGGGGGGTCGAGGAAGTGTGGCAGTAATATAAGCAAACAGAGAATGTGAGGAGAGGAAATGGCCTGTCCTAATAATCACAGCCCCGGAGCAGCAGAGCATTCAGCTCGCAGCGCCGGGGTGCTCCACCGCTTTCAATGCAGCGGAGTCCTGCAAGCGGCGCTTTATGGACAAGCCCTGACACCCACAGGAAGTGTAAACAGAGGTCAAGTGTTAAAGTCCAACCCGCCAATTCTCACCTCCATTAAAGAGGCAGGAGGAGGGGAGGGGGGGTCTCCACACAGAGGACTCAATGCACCTGGGAAGGGGCCCCTTTAAAACGCTGCAGTGATTGGTTTCATGTAGCAGCGATGTGAAAAGACCACAGGACGTTTGCTTTGTGTGCATTTATCAACAAAAAAAACTGGTGGCCATGTTCCTTCGACTGAAGCGTGAAAACACGGCTGAAGGTTTCATTTTAAATGGGATATAAACAAGTGAGAAACTATATATTCATACAAAATGATGAATGAATCTCATCTGGAGGCATCAGCTGACCTTTAACCTTTTCTGACATTATAGTTTTTGGTATCAATAATCATACTTATAATAAGAAGAAACACAAGTTAACTGGAAAAAAACAGACAGTATCTGCACACTGGATCACACTCAGCTTTGTTAGACTTAAAGGAGTATTCCAGCATGTTTTCTTTCTTCAAATTTAAAACCACTCTCGTATCGACATAGTAAGTATGGAGCTACAGCCAGGAGCCGGTTAGCTTAGCTGAGAACAAGAGGTGAAGCCAAACTAGCTAATTCAACACAAACCATCAGAGAGAATCTCTTCATACATCTGTCAGCGTTCATCACATTTTGAGGCAGATGATAAAGTTTTACAACAAAAGGCCGTACTGAAGTCATGCAACAAATGCAGAAGCAATGTGTGGGCGTCTCCAGCTGCACCTGCTGTTTCAGTTCATGTAGGTGCAGCAGAAAGGGACGGAGTGAAGCGGGTCATGCAGGAGACATGAGGATGTGGTGATGAATCAATACAGTCTCACATCACTGGTGAGCCTGAAACAGCTGAGCGAATCACAGTGAGGCACGGCGAGCAGCTTAAAGAAGAAGAGTCAGCTCATCAGGGAAGTCATATTAAGATCTGGATGGTGCAGAAATGTGAACACAGGGCATCTCAGATCTGCAGCCATGACTTTGTGGATCCATTTTACATATAATATTGCACAAAATGAACGTGAGGATGACGCTTATTGAAATGTGAGAAGATCATTAAAGTCATTACAATTCACCGTGAAGGAAACATAAATGTCTGAACCAAGTTTCATGGAAATCCACCAAATCATTGTTGAGATATCTCAGTTTGGACCAAAGTGGTGGAAAATAAACGTGGCTATAAAGTTAGCCGAGTGTTTTTTTCCCAATCTGCATGTTCCTGAAGCTCTCCTCTGGTAAATTACCCATAAAATATCCTGTATGACTCCTAAATTTCTGCACAAGCCGGCCATCGCTGCATCCTCTCCCCTCAGCTCGGCTCAGTGTCCTGCAGGAGTGTCAGACAGGTCGAATACACACATTCAGCGTTCCCAGGACAGGACGGTCATGTCAGTCAACAGAAACCGTTCAAGGGGGAAAGTTAATCCCTCATTAAGTTGGTAATGACATGGATGGTCATTTTCTCTGAGTGGATGGAGGACCTGCTGGCTCGCTGTTAGCCCGGAGGAGAGCAGCTCGTACAGTAGCACTTCACAGCAGCCGGCGTCGATGCTAATGGAGGAGCTGGAGGAGCGAGCAGCAGTGAGCGGAGGGAAGGCCCTCCTCCCCCTGCCACACATGCAAACCAAAAACACACACAATCTGCATAGTGACATGCAAAAGAGGCAGAATCACTGCTGGAATTAGGCAGTTCATTTCACATTTAGCTATTTAGCTGATTGTGTGTTAATTCAGGCGGTTTTATAGAGAGAGAGAGAGAGATCAGGGCTGAGAGGTTTTGGCCTAAACACAGTGACAGGATAGAAGACTGATACAAATACTGTCTTTGTTTGGAGTCGGGGTCCCGTACAGTCACTTACAGACACAATCAATAATAATCCCATCATATAAACTGCTTACTTTGAATGAGGTTACAAATCTTAGCTCTTCGATTAGTGAGATTCAACTTTGACTCGAGTCAAAAATGAGGATTTTAGATCTGACCACTACACGACCGGACGTGTTCAAGTGCCAGAATAATAAAAATACAAAACAAATTTAAAAAATTCTATATAAAATACATGACGAAAACAACTCGAAAAAGGTTAAATGTGTTGTCTACGGTGGCCCAGAGAGCTCAACACACAGCGGCTTAATAGAATACATTCAGATATACAAAACAAAAGCTAACATCACTTTGCTTTCTGCAGAGTTAGAAGGAACAACTAAAGACAAAAAGCAGCACAGACGACGATGGAAACTGTTTCCTAAAAGTGATGAACACGTCCGGACATGACTGTGACACACTTGTTGTCCTCAGGGTTCAAGGGGAAGATGAGAGATTCAGTACTTTCATTTACATCTTCCTACATATAGATATTTTCATATAGTTAGATTCCTGCAATAAATATGGGTAAAAAGTAAGTTGCAGCCATCATTGTTTTGGGGTGCATCAACACATTTCACACACCATTAATTGTCATTAGAGTGAGTTTCTTTGGCTAAACTTTGCAGTTTCTTTGTTTTCTCAGCCTAAACACTGTCTGTAGATGCAGAAATGCATCGATATTGTATTTCTGCATGCGGGCAAGAGCGTTCATGTTTGGACATGTATGTGTCACAGCCCGGCTCCCATGAGGAGGTCCTCACTTTCATGGTAAGCCGATCAAATGAAATAAAAATGTAACGTCTTAACACGTTTTTAATGCAAAAGTCCTAAAACTGAGAGATTTTGATGAGAGCTTCTATGTTTTTTTTTTACAGAAAAGTTGTGATGCTCCCACACAGGTTGAGGAGGTTAAGCTGACTTAACCTTAAGAGAGTTTATTTAACATTTGAGTGTATTTTTAAAAATTATTTTGTACATTTTCATTATAACAACTGTCAAAAACTCTCACAACATCCTGCACGAACAGAAACACTTTGCTCGCTGGACTTCTGCAAACAGGCGTGTGTGTTCAGACGTGTTTTTAAAGTGTCTTTGTCTCATTTTGTCGTACCATGAAGGGAGGATCATTAATGAGTTATCTGGGTGAACTACACAATGCTTTTATTTTCATTTATTCCTTCTTAGCGGTTAAACTGTAGCTCTATTCTGTTTAAGTTGGCACACATAGACGACTGTGGTCACGGCACCATTTTACTTTTGTGGTTTTTACCTGCAGCTAGCATCAAACATAGAAGAGCAGGTGTCTCAGTTGTACCTTTCCATCAAATCAGGCTCCTGAAACACATTCCTCGGCCCACAGCAGAGCCCTGGATGTGTATTGGAGCCAGACGGAGCGTACCTGGCCTGTTTACTGGACTCCCATTCATAGTCAAGGTGAGGGCCAAGGCCCAGCAGGTCCCAGTAATGACCCCTCAGTCCCTGCAGCGAGGTGGCAGAGGCCGGTCGTTGTGGATCGTTCTGCAAATGGCTTCATAAACTCATTAGCGATGGATGTGCGTGGACAGGAAAGGCCCAGGTTACAGTGGCTGTTGAATGTGTCGGGCAGGTGAGAAAAACGATCCCCCTTTCACCTCAGTAATAATAATGATGACAGTGTTTCTCCAATGCTTTTGTTCCATTCAATCATGTGTGAACTGAGCCGGGAGGTGAGACAGAACCGACCCAGCGCCGCTTTTTCTGCACATCTCCGTCATACGTCATGAGCGGCAGGTTGATCTGAGGCATCCACTGTGTGGCGGTCACGACTTTGATCCTCAAAAACTGCTGGAGATAAGAGCAGAAAAGTCTTAAATCTCAGGGTTTTTATATGCAAAACAGAGTTGAGAGACTTTACAACTCTGAAATTAATTTAATGTTTCACATCAGAAAGTTGGATGATGATCACCAACTGAAAGGATCAGTTACATCCAGAGGAGTCAGCGTCAGTCCACCTGTCAGCGTGAACTATCGTCCTTTTACTTTACTAGATTTACACGACACTCTAAAATGTTCCTTCAAACGTTCACATATGAAGTACGCTGATAACATGTTGATTCATCAGGACGATCCAATAACATAATATTCATTCCACAACAAGGGCCACCGTGTATAAAGAGGACTTTTATTTTGATACTTTCAGTCCACTTTGCCTAAAAAATGTTTGTACTTTTAAAGAGCTGCAACGATTAATCGATTAAATGTAACTTTTGATTGAAAGAATTCTCTTTTTTGATCATTAATCATTCATTTAAGGTATATTTCAACCAAAAATGTCAAACATTTGCTGGTTCTGGCTTCTTAAATGTAAAAATGTGTTGCTTTTCATTGCAGTTTACGACATTTATGAGAGTAAATTAGGAGTCTTTAGGTTTTGGACTGTTGGTTGGACAAAAGAAGGGATTTGAAGACTTTGAATTTTAAGGATTAGTGGAAGGGTCTGTGCCAGGTGAGGGTTTGTTAACCTCTGCGGCACTTAGGAAACCGGAACATGTTTCAAACCATAACTGCTCCACATCTGTTCAGCTGCTGCAAAACTACCCAGTTAAGTTGTTTTATATGCAAACTTACTGTTTCATAAAGAAATACTTTTAACATCTTTAATATCCAACATGTGCCAAGTGTTTTTTATTTTTCCTTTAACACTAAAGTGCCCAATAAACAACCAGTTATGATATGCAAGAGAAAATCTGAACAACAGACAACCTTCTGATACAGTTTGATCTATTTTTGCATGATTTGATAACTGTAGTTTTGTCGGTGGCTCCTGGAAAAGTCGCACCGGGATATTCAGGAGAAAATGAGCCGCCATTCTGCGTGTAAGCAACAACCAGATACTGAATGAGCGAGCGCTGATGAGGAGTTTCAAGCTTTTTTTGGGTGAGAGCCTCATTTGTGGACGATGGCCATTAGAGAGCAGCCCTTCAGCCTCTTTCTCCTCTCGGGCCATGACTATGAAAAGAGGACTCTCCGGGACAATGGTCCGTGTATTCCTTGTCTGGCTCCAATACACAAGGAGGGGACCGTTGGCTTCCCTGCAGCACCGCGGCAGCTCAGGCTTCTCTCATTAGAGGCTGCAGAGATGCAGTTTTAAGGGGGTTTCAACCCGGAAATCATGAAAACAGTGTGTGTTTGGTGAGGCAGAATACTGGAGGAGCACTTAGTGAAAGATGGGAATAAGATGGAAGTACATTTACTCAAGTTTTAAGATATTTTCTATATTTTCTTTTCTAAGAGTATTTCCATTTTTAGCCGCTTCATACTTCCTCTCCTCAAATTTTGGAGGCAAATACTGTACTTTTACTCCACCACTACTGCACTTTTACACCACTTTGTTGATTGTATGCTTCATCAGAGCCAAAGAAGACGCACTTAAATACATTCTATATCAGACACTTCTACTCAAGTCACAAGTAATATTTGAGCACAACATCTTTACTTTTACTCAAGCATGACTTTTGGGTGACTTTTAAAATACTACCATTAACTATTTAGTCTTTACAATGTCCCAAAAATGTATAAAAGTCCCCCTTAGAAGTTTTCCGAGCCTGATGTGATGCCTTCAAATGTCCAATATATATATATATATATATTTGCTCGGTTTACATTCAGAAAACCAGCAAATATTCACATTTTACTGCCTGAAAAATAGCGTCTGTTTTTATTCTTACTGGAAGATAATTGATCATCAAAATAGTTGCTGATTAATTTTCTGTCAGTCAAAGCTTGGAAATTGCAACAGGTGTCCATGATCTTATAATTCAAGTATCATATTCAGTCTGATCTTGAAAATAAGATACGATAAGATAAGATAAAATAAGAGTTTATTAATCCTAAATAAAAAGTCCTGTGCCAGAGATGCCAGAACAGACAAGTAAAAATATGAAGTGTCAATTAAGAATAAACCTAAAATAACCCCAAATTAGAAAGAGCAATGGTTTAGAGAAGTAATTAGAATATATAAATAGATAATTAAGATAACTCCACGTGTTTAATTGGTTTTCGACCTATTACAATCTGACATCGAGTCATCATCAGAGGGTTTCCACACTAAAATGTGAATTCTGTGACTCATCAGGAAGGAGATTTTCTGCAGAGCACGCCAGCAAACAGAAGCGGTGCAGGGGGTGGGTGGTCCGGTCGGGGAGGCATCAGAAGAAGCGGCCTTATTGTTCAGACGCAGGTCGAGAAAGTCTGTGTTTGCCCTCTTCATTAGACATTCTAGTGTCAGTGGAGGAGAATAAATAAAACGCTCCGAGGTCAAAGGGAACCGAGCGCTGCGCCTCGGTGTTTAAATGTGTTTTAACAGTTACTTAAAGCTCGGGAGAAACTCTCAGCCACCTCCAAATGATGGAAATGAGCCCGGAGAGTTTGCAGAGCTGGCAATAATCCAAGTTGAAAGAGAGGATGTCTTTGTCTCCGGGCAGTGTAAGGAGGCAAATCACTTCCTTTAAAGACGCCGCGGAGCGCTTCATCTCCAAAACCTCTGATGACAAACCAATACAATAAAGAAGTTTAAAGATCATTTCCTGCGTAAAATGGATTTCAGAGTGTAGGTCGCGTTTTCTGAGCCTTTTATTTAGACATGGTTGTAATCAAGCACAATAAATTAACTTGAATTTAAGGTTTTTAGACTTTGGGTTGTTTCTGGAGGCCTTTCCCAGCCCGAGCAGCGACATTCAAAGGGCGGAGAGGTGGATCAACCTGTGGATTAACGCGCGGGCTGAGATTAGTTGCAGTTGCAGTTTGGTTAAACCAGCAGCACCAATCTGTCACCACAATCGACCCGCTGAATTTGACGCCTCAATTACGCGCAGGCCGTTATGCAAGTTTTAAGAGCGACACCGCCGCTGTTAAAAGACACACTCTCGAAAAAGGGGCGCATTCATTTTATACAGGAAAAAGATTATGGACTGTTTACATACAGGGGCGATTCTTGGTTAACAACTGGCTGAGAAAAAAACGTAAATTAAAGCCATGAAGCGGGAGGGTGAGCCGTGCGTAAGAAGAGGAAAGACGATACAAATGAAATCAATAAAACAGAAGATTCTCTGTCAGGCCTCCAGTCGCGAATCGACTTGTTACGCTGCTTAAAGCATCTGTCGGCCAGGCAGGACTTAAAAGGCTCCAAATAAGATGATTTGGCAACATCAAGGCTTTCCCAGCGGTAATGATTACATTTGGACTTAAGATCCATGCAAGAATTTGTAGCCCAGTAAATCTCCTGAGTTCCCTGCCCCCCTCCACTCTTCAAAAGCCTTGTCATTCAAAGGGTTAGGATGTTTGACAATCCCAGCTTGTACTACTCCACCAATTAATTGGGTACGTTGTCGGGATGTTCGTTTCTCTCATCTGCTACTTAGAAAGACAAAGGAGCGATGGGGGGCTGTTGACACCTCTGCGTCCGGCTCGAGTATAAATGAGGAGACTCCTCGGAGGAGCGGCATTCTTCCTCCTGCTGCACTTGGAGCAACAACTTTCTCCGCAGAGACTTTCCACAGCTGTATTTTACAACTTTTTGAAACAGCCAACAGAATGCAGGTGCCCAACAGACCAGTCGGACCGTATGGATACCCTGTGCGTAATTACGCACCAGCATCGCTCTATCCGCACTACCACGGGAGCCAGTGCGCGTCGCCATCGAAGCCTCCTAGTGGGAAATCTTTCACTATCGATGCTTTGCTCGCCAAGCCAGAGGACACAACCAGAAGCCGGACTCCTCTTTCACCAGCAGCTCCGGTTCTGCCTCTCTCCGGACACGTCGGCTTACCGATGGCGACAGCACCTTACGTCTACTCCCCAAACATGCTGCACTCAGCGCTCCATCAACAGCCTGGATATTCAGTCTACTGCTGCCCGCCTTTCAGCTACCAGTCATCGTGTCGTGGAGCATTTTACGCACAAGGTAAATAAAGTTCATGACAACCAAAAACCAGATGAATGGAGAGAAAAAAAACACAACACATGTTCGTGTTTCGTGACAGTCTGATTAAATGTCTCATCTCTTTCTTCGCAGCTTCAATGTCCAAAGTGAACGCGGGGCTTCATTCGTTCAAGACTAAAGGTGGGAAGTCGAAACGGATGCGCACCAGCTTCACCAGCGAGCAGCTCTCCCGCCTGGAGAAGGAGTTCGCACGGCAGCAGTACATGGTCGGCTCGGAGAGGTTCCTCCTGGCGTCCGCTCTGCAGCTCACAGAAGCGCAGGTGAGAAAACACGGAAACTCACACAACATGTAAACTGTGGCCTGAAAAAACGTATCTGAATACTTGTGTGTCGCTACAAAGTGTCTAAATGAGTCTTGTTTTTCGTCTCCAGGTCAAAGTCTGGTTCCAGAACAGACGCATCAAGTGGCGCAAGCAGAGTCTGGAGCAGCAGCAGGCCAAACTGGCCAAACTGGGCCTGGCCGCTCCGCCGAAAAGTCCCGGATCTCAGGGACACGGAGATGAAGGAGATGAGGATGAGGAGTTCTCCGACCTGGACGTGGATATCGACGTGTCCGATGACTCCACAGACCACTGCTGACCCGCAGGACTGTTAGAAAAAGACTCTGTACATAGAAACCGCTGAGAAAGGAGGCCTGCGTGTCTCCATATGAATATTTAATAGATGTATAGTTATATATTTAATTTTCTACATTTATTGCTCTTTGATGAGTTCACTTCATGTGTTTTTGTATATTTGGATTGAAATATTCAGAAATATATTTTATGACATAAGTGGAAACGTTCTCCTGGTCTTCTTCTCTCCTTCAGCCGCCACATGTTAGAGACAGACTGCAGAGGTTAAAGGTGGAAATCATAAATCTGCATGTTTCAGTGATAAAAACTGACAAAGAACCTGAAAAAACAGCTTCTGCTTATCACATTCCTGCTCTGTAAAATCTGACAAAGTGACTTTACTTTAAAAAAACAAACAGTTATAATCAGAATTGTAGGTTGTTGAAACTTTTTAGCTCACTCACTTTCAATTTAATCGTCCACTTTACTTGGTAATTCGGAGGTAAGCGGTCTCCTAACTTCTCTTCACCATAAAAAGTCAACTTTTAAAATTCTACTCAAGATTTCCGTCTCGCCGCTCTGACTTCACAGTCCTGATGAAGCAAATTAACTGTTATTGGTTGTTCAACTCTTTATAAATTCCCTAATTTTAACTCTGATTGTGCACTATTTAGTTGTAAATGTTCAAGAGAAATGTTAAAGCTTTGAAGCCACATTTTCAGGGGTTTTATATATTATATTAAAACACATTTACAATAAAATCTGTGGCATTTTGTCCAGTTAAACAGCCGATAATATCAACATTTACCGGCTATTTACTTTATTTGGAGAACAACTGAATAACCAAACTGAAGCACAAAATGAGACGAGATTTTTCTAAGAACAAAAATCAATGACACTTTTCTGACACTGACTAAAATTACATTAGAGTCTGTTAATCTGCGCTGATGAGAAACCCTCGTCTCTAACGTATCCCATCAAACCATCATCCGACCCTTTGACCTCTCCTTATTGCCCAGTTTGAGGATGATGGAGACATTTCCTCCTGGTTTGATCTGACTCCGTTTCTTCCCTGAAGTCTGTGTCTGACTCGGGTTCCCCTCTGACTTAAGCTAAGCAAATAAATAACCAGCTCGGGGATTATCTGGGATATCTGTAACCCGGGGTGGTAGGGGTCAGTCTGTCTCGGGGCTACAGAGCTCGGTCTCACTGTTTAATCCCTTTTAAACGGTCGGTACGCCTGTTCTCACTGCTCCTCTGCGGACCGGGGCTCCGACGTGCCCACCCACCGCCGGCAGGTGTCCTGTCTCCTCTCTATTCAGACCCTCTGCTTCCAGGTGGAGAGGGGGCTCCACGCTGTCCGCCGAAGCCCCTGCATGCCTGGCAGACATGAGGGATGAAACGGGAGAGAGGAGAGCGTGCAGAAAGGATTGGGATGTAGCAAATGAGTCCATCAGAGCAGCTAATTGGGGTGGTCAACCTGAAAGTCCCGTCCTGTGGAGGGCTGAGTCGCACTAAACAAAGAGAGATGACGGGAACACTGAGAGCTGATCCGTCTCTTTAAGCCCTGCTTTTGTTTCTGCGGTTAGTTATTGTGTTAAATATGTTGTGGTGATAACTCCACTGTCACCTGCTTCAAGCTTCAGTCAGACTGCTTTACTGGAGATAAAGATAAGAGAGAAGACGACAGAGAGTTAAGAGGCAAATAAAGAAGCGATGATGACAAAAAGGTCATATAGATGTTGAGTTAGCACCGTCTACATCTGTGCTTCTTTTTACACGCACACCTTTAAAATAAAGCCATCTGTGACCTCTGAATAGAAGACAATCAACCCGAAATCAGGAGATTGGTTCTGATATCCAGCCTTATCAATAATCAACTGAAAAGTGCATCACATGAGCAGTTTACACTTCATATATCTGTTGGACTGTTTGCCTATTAGTCCTCAAACTTGACCCCCTTTCTCCGAATATAAAGTCACAGCTCTGCCTCTGGAAGCGCTCATAACAGGTGGAACACTAATCAAACTATACTGATTATTTTGAGTAATTTTCTAATGAAAAATTAGGGAAAAAATAGATTTCAGGTTCTTAAACTTGAATATTTTCTGTTTCTTTTACTCCTCGGTGAAAATTAGAGGAGCATGTTGGGCTTTGGGAGACACTGATTGCCATGTTTCAGCACACAAATGAGCGATTAATCGAGAGAATTAGTCGATCGATCCTCAATAATTGTAATCATTAGTCGCAGGTCTGTCGTACTCTGAACACACTTGGGTAAAGAAGGTTCATTCCCACAGAATCAGGTCCATCCTCCTCATCTTTCTTTTGCTCTACTGCTTTTTATTTCCTGAGCAAAATGTATTACTGAAGAAGAGAACAACACGTTTGTGCTTCAGTTCCTTTACCATAAAAATATGAGCTAAGAAACGGAGCAGAAAGATGAAATGAAAGCTGGAGGTCACACAAGTTACATCAGTCAGATCAACGTTGACAGATGTAACTGTCCAAAACCACCTCAGCTGTAGGCAGCAGAGGTTCTGCAGGGAGCGACCGGCTGCTGACAGTATCAAAGAGCCCACTTTAATAAACAGTAACAGAGCTGATCTCCTTCTCCTGTCCGACACCCCCCGCCTGCTCTCTCCTGGCGTCCCCCCGCTCCGTCTGATTAGGGCCGAAGCGCCGCTGAAGGAGCAGAATTTGTGTAAAAACCCCAGAGAGCCGTTTCTGATGTGATCAGCCGGGAATCAGAGCTCCCCCCCTCCTCTGCTCTCTCCACAGCCCAACGTAATCCCATTGAGGGGGGAAGAAAGAAGCAGTCAGAGGCCTGGGAAAACCTGGAGAGTCCTGGAGAGGGGAGGGGCGGGCGGGGGTCAGCGGGCTCGTCGTCCCAATTAGCACAGGGCACCTTACCGGCTGGAGACGTGCCAACGCTCACTGGGTTTCTTAAGACTCTCTGGGGTCTGAAGTGAAGTTCTTATCAAAGGACACTGTCACAGCTTCATTCTCTCAGTCCTGTCAGCGGAGACGATGAGTTTTATTATTAATCCACACTGTTCAGTTAGACAGTGTTGTGTTTTTGCTGGTGTTTACTGTATTTATTAGAGCTGGAAGAATCAGCTGGTTGGGGAAAAAAGTGAATCTGCAGCAACTCTGACTGATTAGTCGTTTAAGTCGGATTTGAGACAGAAGATGTTTGTTTAAACCTCTCAGACGATCTCAAGCTTTTCTTTGTCATAATAACTTAAACACAGTTGGGATTATAACTGTTCACCCCAGCTGCCGGAATACAATGCTGGCAAACCACTGATACGTTCACATTGGTATGCATCATAGGCCACGTACCATGTTCGAAAAGTTACAGCCAGGCTGATCTCAGGACAGTTTTCCACTGTTTTTGGTGATCAAAGCAGGTATTTTAAGACAAAACATGATCTTTTCCTGAAGCTGAGTGGTTTCTGTGCCTAAACTTAACCAGACCATAAGCACTATGTACTAAAACCGAAATGTAAAGTTGCAACGGGAAGAAAAGTGTCAACATATAATCGCTTGTCAGAAACGTATACTGCCAACATTTATTCTGCCGCTTCGGTGGGAATCTTACAAGTCAACTGAACGGTCAGATTAGGTATTTCTCACAATTTCCTGGCATTTTACAGATGACAGAATTTGGCAGATTAACTGATAATGACAAATACTTTGAAATTTCTGGAGAGCTTTTGTCATCGACCAGCTGTGATGAGTGGATTCAGACTAAGTTATGTTTCTTTTAAGGCTTCAGGGCTGAAAACAAGCAGCCAGTTACCCAAAAATATCTATTAATATTATTATTTAAAGACCGCTGAGGCATTTTTCTTCCGGGTTGTAAAAGGAACCCCAAAAGTCAGATTGTAGTAAAGTAAATGATATATTTCGTGTATATATTTTCTCATAAATTATCAGACTGGCCAATCTTTTTTTTAAAAATCTAATTGCCAATAAAATAAATCAAAAAATATATTATTGCTTCAGATCTCTTCTAATGTGATTAGAAGTTATTGCTGGATGCTGACAACACTCACAAATTAATATGATATATGTTGTATGTGTCTTTCTGCTGAGTGACTCTTTCAATATAAAACAATGAGTCTGTCTTCTATCTGAAAACTCTTAAATTGAAAAGCAGTTGGTCACGTGACTCCTGCGGCTCTGAGAAGGTGTGAAAGTTCTCATGGAGAGCAATAACCTCCACCTCCAATGGGATGAAGAGTGCACTGCATTTGACCAGCGCGGGTTTTAGGGTAGGCGATTGTAAAAAAAAAAAAAAAATCCTCCTTTGCATTTTAT
>CAEMYA010000211.1:2082069-2096618 GCA_903131615.1 Diplodus sargus
CTACACACACACACACACACACACACACACACACACACACACCCGAGAAGTGGATTACAAAGAGGGGAAAGTCAATGGGAGAAAAAGTTGCGAGGTATGTGCGACGTGAGTGATGAAGGAAGGTTTGGGCACGCGTTTAAGTTTGAAAACCTCCAAATCAGCTGAAAAACTCCAAAATTAAAGACACCATTTCAGGAAATTCTGGCTCGCACTGAATAAACTGGCTGGTGGCCATGTTCCAGAGTCGAGGTCCGACCAGGTTTATCTGTTTACACGAACCGGTGACACCGTGACTGAGCCTCCCTGTCGACCAATTAACAGAATATCCCCGCTGACTTGTGTTGTGTCAGATACAATTTTCTAGTAGAAGCATTAGTGGGAGGATTTACTTGTCGCAACATAGTTTCCCGACCAAAACATATATAATCATACGGTGGCCCGGAGAGTCAAAACATAACATCACTCCACAAAACATAACAACATTAAATAAAATATGACATTTAAAAAGTCTCAAAATCTGCATGAAATCGCACAAAACACAACATTTCTGAATGTTATGAAACTGTGTTATATAGTAATAATATATATATAGTCTCTTATGCAAAAAACATATAAACATTAACTGAAAAACATAATGTTATATTTAAAAAATGCATTTTCACATGTTTAAGGAGTACATATATTTAACCATACATGCTAATATATTGTCATTTTGCCTCAAGAATATATTACAAAATATAATTAATGTGCATTTTGATAATACATTGGCAAAACACTATTATTTACAATACATCTTACATTATTTGTAGATATATATTTGGAGAATATCTGGTAATAAGTTTATATAAACTGTAAATAATTGCAATAAAATGCAATAATTGGTATATTTGTCAATATATAGAGAATATATAATTTGATGGATTAAATAATACATTGCAAGTACATTATTTAATATATATTTCAGTATATAAAGATTACATTACATACTCTTTACAATAACCATCATTAATAAACAATCACTTTATCGTTAAACTTTAGTCAATAGTTATTGCTATTAAATGCTTTAAAAACAACACATATTAACTAACTATTAAACAAAGTTTATTTACCTATGAATCAACAATTTATTAATGATGGTTATTAAGTGTTACAGGATGACACTAATCTCAAACATGAGCCTGTGTGAACGCGTCATGTCAGTGTAAAAGGTGCTTACAAGGTGAAAATATTGTCATAACACATTCTAATTGACACCAATCAAGGAAAGCTAGAACGCCAGTATGTATATATATGGAAAACATGTTTCTGTTATGTAAAAGCTTCCCCCAAAGAAAATGCAAAGGCACTAAAACGTCAGCGACGAGGCTTTCTGACCGTTTGTTTCACCTTTTGTTGGGCTCGTTTCTCTTCCTGCAGAGCCGGCTGTACTGTGTACACAGACGCATGTAATTAAAGTGCAGAGCAGGTTTCTAATTATTGCACTAAACAAACACCTCATGAAGGAGGAGGGGGTGATTATGAACATACAATAGAAGTCAGGAGGCGTCTCTTTGTCAAAAGCTGGAAAAGAAGAAGAAGCTTTTGTTTAAGTGCTGCAGCTGTTGTTGAGATTCGGTCTTTTTCTACAGTTAATATTTCAAGAGTTCTGCAGCGCTGTTTTGCTGTGAAGGACCAAAAAACTTGACTCAGCTCTCCACTGACATCCGGGCGAGGAGATAATGACTGAATATTCATTTCTGACTGAACTTGAGAGCCTGAAACATGAACTGAAACACAGATTCTTGGCTCCAAATCTGAAACTGGAGTGGAAGCTGTCGGTGCAGGTAGATATAAAGACGCAGAACAATAAATAACTTGTTCTGAATACACTTACAGGTCTGTTACGTCTGGTAGCTACTGAAGCACATGCAGGACAGAACCTGCTGTCAGGGACCCGACTCTACTCTCAGCAGTGTCATCCATCACCGAGGGGCCGCCCGGGAGCCCGTCTCTGTCCCCTTGTTTTCGCTCCATTGAGAGCCAGTGAAGGCGAGCTGACATGCGGAATAGCTGAGCCCTCCTCACCTGCAGCCCCCCGTCCCCCCTCGCAGCCCTCTGCTCGCTCTCACAGACACTCCCTCCCTCATTCAGTCATTCAAGCTGCCAGGAATCCCAAAACACACCTGGGCAGCCGGCCTGGCTGCCTGAGCCCGCCTGCTCGGAGCGGTCGGGACAAGTGCTGTCAGGGATTTACAAAGATGGCCGCATTCCTCGGCGCACCGCAGGCGCAGCCGGGGCCATCGATCACGGGACGTCCGTATAAACACATTGCATCATTAAGACATCATTACAGTCATATCACACAGCGCTGAATCTCTGCGGCGGAGACGGGTCAACGACTATGAAAGCAGCTCCGAGAATGAAGACAACTGAGACTCCGTGCGTTCAAAAATATTAATCTTTGTGACGTTAATTCATTATGATGTGTCACTTAGTCAGGGGCCACGTGCATTTCTGAATTAATCCAACTTGTGTTACAGCAGAACACGAAAGCCTCCATCGCTTTTATTACAGCGATTACATTTTTAATCTCTTCCCCAACAACGAGTCAACATTTAAAGGGTAAAAGGCCTTTGCCCACATGAAGCAATGTGTTTGATGTGTGAAGCAGCAGCAGAGACGTCATGATCTGAAGTAGGCACAGAAAAGGAATTGGAAGGAAGAAGAAAAGCTGCAGCACCGACAGAAACTTCTGCAGAAAATAAAACAGTTTAGGGAAGATAAGTTTCTTCGCACTGCATTGAAAAGCTTGATAGTTTATAAGCTACAGTCTAAACTGAGTTTCTCTAATTTTGGTTATTTTGATTAATTGTACAACTCCACAGGAATGGCCATATTCTCAAAAGTCTGGTGAAGAAGAAGCAGTGCCAGCGTAGCCAAACACACACAGATGCAGGGAAGTGCAGAGGTAGACGAGTCGCCAGTGCTGCGTGTTCGAATGTGAGTCTTACTTTAACCTTTATTTTCTGAATGTTTCGTCTCCATGTAGAAGCAAAACAAGCCTATTAGGATTGAGAAAACTGACCACTTCATCAAAAAAAATGTAATAAATGTAGTCTCTTACTTTTCCAGCACAGTCATGATCAGGGGGGGAAGCACCAGAATCGGCATTGGAAGCACCATTCTGGTCAAAGCCGTCTCTAAAAGTGCCTGAAGGAAGAAAAATGAACCATTTTGTTTTGTGGTCATCGACTGAATCCATCACATCAGTCAATGAAGCAACAAAACTGCACCTGAAGAATTTTAACATCAGTTAAAAAGTTTCCAGAGCCGAGCGACGTACATGCCTGGCCGCCACTTTGGACGTTCCCACCACGTTCCCGTTGTCGTCGAGCACGCTGACGCCCTCCGACAGCTCCGAGTGTCTCATGAGCACCACGTTGCAGACGTTCGCACTCGCTGTGGAGACGAGAGAAGAAAAATTAGAGCGTCTGACCTCTAGGATTTTTACTTTTTAAATTATTATTTCACAAATTATGTTTCCACTCTCCGAGCTTAAGATCAGGCAGCTTGTACGGAGCCATCGGAGCAGGAATGAGTTCGGTTCCTTGCTCAAGGGCACTGTGGAAGATACTGTAAGGATGAATGATTACTGAGTGGCCGACTGAGCCGTCAGACGGACTGAACTGGAAGGTTTTAATAAACTGGAGGGGATTCACAGGTAATCTTTTACTACAGAACGGTTTTAGAATTCAAGTTTGGCATTTTCTGAGTTAATCTATCACTTTGGAGATCATGACAAAATGTTCCGGTGCAGGACAAACTGTCCACATGCATGTTGTCCTCAAGATGAATTCTAATAACTTCGGCGATCCCTCTTCTTCTAATATCACACAACACGTTGGTTTGCGACCAAATACCTGCACAACTAATGGGTTTAGTGGTAATTAGCGAACGTTTGTCTGCTGTTTCTAGCTACAACAGGCTCTTAGTGTTTAACAGAAAGCTCTTTCTCTGTCAGAAGTGTCTCCATGCAGTTGTCAGACACTTAGAATAACAACCTCTGACAGTCGGAGTTGCCCCAAAGGATTACGCTGCAGCCACTGCAGCTGTGTCACAGCGCTATATTAAGGTCCTTGTAATGTGTGTTAAATAACTAATGAGTCCCTTTAAGATGCTTATTGGAATTAGTAAGATTATATAAGCACCATAGAGGGATCTAATGTTAGATTATAAGACATTTATGGCCTGTAATAAACAAATACTGATGAGCAGTGTGTGTGTGTGTGTGTGTGTGTGTGTGTGTGTGTGTGTGTGTGTGTGTGTCAAATCAGGGTCGGACACCGTAACCAAGGTGACAGATGGGTCGACAAACAGCAGCGTTGTCGCCCCTGTGATTTATTCACGAGAGCCAAAATGAACACAAATGTATGTTAATGCAGACAGACCTTTCTCCTTGACTCTAATAGGAATAAGAAAAAAACTCATTTTAGAGAGTTTAGTGGTGTCGCCGCGAGCCTTTTTAATTTAAGACAACAGCGTTCACAGTTATCTGCAGCCAGGAGCTGCAGGGCGGACAGGTCGCTTTGTGAGGGGAATTCAATTGACTGAGCAAATAGATCTTTTTACCTACAAGGGATTTTCTTTTTCTTTTTCTTTCCTTTTTTATCCAGACCAATTAACAAGAGGGACAGATAGTGGCGGGGAATAACAAAAAAAAAAAAAAAACTACGGCAAACAGATCAAATTTTCAAAGAAAAATGCAATTATAGATTCAATTTCATAATTACTTTGACGCTTTTAACAATTTAATTATAAATCTGGGAGGCTAAATGCTGAAATATTTGGCTGTAATGTGCAATTATTTGAAATAATTACATTCATGTACATTCTAATTGTCCTCTAATAACTGGTGGCGCACCCGCCGAAATGCAATCCAAGAACTTTTCCACGTAATTACTTTCCTAAATATCACAAATAGAGACAAATATTTTCAAAACACAACAAATTAATTATCCAGTACATTTCTGGCGGCGCGTCTTTTCGCCCCCCTCCGGTTAAAGTTCTTCGCAATCTAATTGAATGACGGGGCCGCCCGCTTGATTAGGTTATTACAAATAAACTAGCCTTAAGTAAGCAAACAAAATCAAGCGGGTGAAAACTCAAACAGCACTTTGCTTTCGCCCCGCTTCAATTAGACATTTTAATTACCTTTTATATGGGCCAAGCAAAAACAACAACAGCAACCACAATGAACAAACAGAAATCAGGTAAATGAGGCCTTGACATAGACGCCACTTTGGGGGTAATTATCCAATTTGTTTGCGGCAGCAGAGTTCTAACGAGCAGCCAATTACCAGGCAAAGGCTGCGCTGTAGAAACCTGTTGATTTAATTGAAAGAACCGCCATGGTGAGAGAGGGGGAGGGTGGGGGGCAGGCAAACAATTTAATTATGAGCCAGCAGCCCCGGGGCATTCTGGGACACGGGTCTATACCCCTGGGTGTGACTGTGTGTTTTGCGGGAGAGTGGCATGAAAATCAGCTTTGTGGCTCCACACACGTCTGACAAAGAGAGCGGCCAACACGTCTGCGACCCTGCAGAGGGAAACGGACCGCTTTGGCTCACACACAGAGAGTTCTAATGATCACAGAGCGGCTCTTTACTGACAGACACTGAGGATAACTGACTTTATATTTACTGTATGTGGAGATTTGTATTAGCTTGTTGTGTTTTAAGATCATGTGCATCATGAAAATAGAACGAGCAGCGAGGGAAACGACATTTGTTGGTGGCTACGTGTCATTTTCTTTAAATAACATGTATCACACTTTGGTCATTATTATTCGTCCCCAGAGGATTAAACTTGACCCTGACCTTTGACCCTAGTTCCTGATAAAATACCTCAAAGCTAATAACCCCAATTCTCATCATGTGAATGTCGTACAATATTATATTGCTGTATATAAAGCATGCTAAACATTAGCATGTGTCACTAATTAACACAAACACTACATGATGAAATCTTAAAGGTCCAGTGTGTAGGACTAAGGAGCATCTTCTGCCTTTCATAATTATGTTTTCATTAGCGTACAATCACCTGGAGAGGAGACTCACTGGGATTTCGTTACCTCAGAAAGAGTCTTTGATTCCTACAGAAGGAGCTTGTCCAGTTCTACAGGAGCCCAGAACGGACAAACCAAACACTTATAAATTAGGCTTCGTGTAAACTTAGCGAGCGGCTCTAAGGAAAGTGGGCGGTATCATTTGGCTGCAATCTGCAACCTCACTGCTAGATGCCAACAAGTCCCTCACACTGGACCTGTAAATGAAGGGCCAATCACTTCATTTGTCACCATTATCCCACTGTTGAAGGAGACTGTGTTAGCAGAGACCTGGTCCCTGCTAATCCCTGCTGCTGTGAGCCTTCTGAACTCACCCACTGCTGGGAAGGGGATGAACCTCTGCACCAAAAGCCTGGTCGTTGGGCTGAAGCGGCTGGCTCTACGGATTAACACGTTCAGCCCGACCTGAAGGGGAAAACCACATGACCACACGATACAGACAATCAACTACCGAGGATTATATTTGAATTAAAACATGTATGTTTTTGGAAGCACATACATACAGATATGGTCTGATCGGGAGGAAAGTGACACACGTTCCTAAATACTGAGTATTTTAACACACTGGAAGGCTGGAGTCAAAAGGCTACGTGCTCTCAGATAACACACCACCGGCCTCTGGCTGTCCCCCGGCCCGGTGGGGGGTCGTCACCAGAGCGTACGTCTAATTGGAGAGCTCCTCACCCCCTCCCCGCCCGCCGTTCCGCCCTCCAGGCACCCCGCGAGTTTTTTTCTGTGCTCGCTGCCGTCACCGAGCCTGAGGGCAGCAGCCGGATGAACGCCCAGTGGGACCAGTAATTGGCTCAGTTTGAGCCCTGTTGTCCACACTGTGTCAGGCAGGTGTGTGAACCTGTATTACAGCCTTTACAGACATTTGAGGCCTTTGAAGACATTAAAGGTAAAAAGAAAGGTTTAACTCATAAGAGTATTGTGGCAATTTATGCTGATATCTCTCTTCTTCTTGATATCTGGCCAGTTTCCTGTCAAAACAATTTAAAGTACTCGGTGTTTTGGATTCCTGTCAGGGTGCAAAAGCATCTCAAACCACCGTTAAACCTTTGAGCTCCGCGTTGAAGCCCAGATTAACAATATTTGTATTGGATTAAAGAAGGAATCTTATACCACGACTCAACAAACAGCTCAAAGCAAACACATCACGACTGCAGGTTCTACAGTCTTTACATACTGAAGGAGTCACAGCGTTTGTTCAACTCACAGCGATGGAGACCGCGCTGGTCACCGCTCCGAGATATCCCTGGACAAATTTGGAAGCTGGAGCCGGCTGAAGAGACAAAATCAGAGACATTACAGTACGTTAATACTTTACTCCAGTTAACGTACGCTATGAATGGGACGGAGTTACTGACCTTGGAGGCGTTGCGGTTGCAGTAGTTGACGCAGGCGTTGTGACTCTGGTTTAACCACTGCAGAAGGAGAGACGTGTTCGTTAATCTGCAGATACACCTGATGTATTCATCTGTGAGTACAGGTGCTGCAAGTAGCATTTTCAACAGACAACAGTCGTTGTTGCTCTAATCATCAAATGGAGCTGTCAGATATTCTGGAAAAAGATGTTTTTATTCTATTGCAGCATGAGATGATGATTTAGACATGACAGCCTTTGTCTCGCACGAGCAGTATTAGTTTTATTTTAATGAAAACAACGTCCTCCATGAGTTTCTGGTACAGATAATATATGTTTTTATCGTATCATCCCTGTAAAATGTCAATACAAATACACATGATAAAGGGAAACACTAATTGGGTGGCTCATTGATAATTCTATTACTCTTCTGATCAAAACCTTTGATTTGAAATAGGTTTCTTTAAATCGTAATTATAGCAGCTTCTGATTAATGAATACCAACTCCAGGTTTAAGCACCATCCACTCCGTGTACGAATACAGACACAGATAATCCGGTTGATCAGCGGCAGATAAATGGTGTTTGTCCCTAGTGGATATTATTATTAATATATAATTGCGTCAGTGTTAATCAAGAACTCTTCCTAGTGGCGTTATCCTTAGAAAGCTGAATACTTTGACATCTTACTGACAGGATTTGATGAAAATCAGCTGGCTGGATACTGGAAACGCTGCAGAAATGTTGATTAATGCATGTTGTCTTTATAAATGAATGATCTGAACTAAAACTGAAAAGAAGTCAGTCTGAGTTTTACAGGTGAAGAAGCGGATATTTACCTGCCAGAAGATGGTTGACGCCAACGTCTGATTTGGGAGAAGGAGGCCAACAACCTGCACAAAGAGAACCACCCTCGTCAAAACAAAATCAATCTGCTCGATGATCAAATTTAATTCAAAACAACGTGATATATACGTGAATATGTAGATGCAACACTGAAATCTTACCACTGGTGTGCCAAATGGGATGAAACCTGTTAGAGACAGACAGTAATATCAGTGTTTTAACTCATTACTGTTTGATTTTAGGTTATTTATTACTTTAAATACATCATATTGGTCAGAATATATTAAATCTGTGGTGTCTCTTGACCGGACCAAACTACTTGTGTTTGCGTTCTTCAGAGGCCCTGAGAACTTCTCGATCACCGTGGGAGAGAGGTTTTAATCAGCGCCCAGCTGAGTGTGACCTTTCTCCAGACAACCTGAAGAGCCCCGTTGAGCCGTGACAGTTCCCAGGATGAACGACGCCTCCATGTTGGACCACATAACAAGCCCCCCATCCCCCCCCGAGGGCTCCCACACCCAGCTACTGTACCTGACATCCGAAAGGGCATGAGGATCTTCTCCCCCGTGTCAGGGTGGATGATGGCCTGTAATAGGAGCGTAATGATTAGAATCAGGCGATAATGAGAGCTGAATGATTTGGTTAGTTCAGGTCAAGTGAAAGTTTCGCGTTGGGGCTGAAAAGGGAAGGAAAGTTTGGACGAATCAGCTGTCTAAGCGCTGATGACGGTCTGAAGGCCTGGAGCAAACCTTGGCTGTATTATTTCCCAAGTTTCTTTTGTGTCTTTTAAAGTCCTCTCATTCGTACGCAGAGACAAACGGCAGAGCTCTGTCGGTGCCGTATCCTCTCTGCCGTGAGATAAAGACTGATTTAAATCTCTTTTCCTCTTTTGCTTCAGCGATGAGGAGATCTGCTGATTGGAGAGGAACGGACAGACTTCAACTTGTGGAGGATGAGGCTGCTGTCATGTCTACATAGAGGGTACAGCGTAGACCTTCTCCGTAGTATTAGTGTACACACAATTGATTGTTTCAGTCATGAACATTTGCTGCTTCACTTCTGAAATGTGAGGATTTACTGCTTCCCTTTGTCATACACTGCAGTTATTGAGAAGGTTTGGGGATTTCGAGATTACCTGCTAATGAAAAAGATCAGCAGCTGTAAGAATATCACATCTTGATTTATCGTGTCCAAACAAAATCCCAATAACAAAATTATTGTGATATCTACAGACGTTTCAAAATAAAAGTGCCATTTTTTGTGTGTTTTCTCTTTTTTTTGCTGAATAAATTACCATCAAAATACCAGAATAATGACGTGAAGAGAGAATCTTTAACTATAACTTTAACAAAAATAGGACATTTGGTGACATTTTTTTTTCAAATGTAAAAACATATTTTGAAATAAGAAAAAGGGGCGAGGGCGAAGTGATTAAGTGCATTTTGAACATGCTGTTGATCAATTTCAGAAAAACTATTAAAAAGAGCACAGAACTGAGTTCTACCTCACAGCTAATTCATTAAATAATGTATTAATTCATTAAAATAATTAGATTTTCATAAAGCTGGTGTCTAAATAAAACTTAAAGTAAAGCTGCGTTTCCATATGTCTGTTAATAGTTTGACCGGCTGCACCTGCAGTTCAGTGACTGTCAGACGTCTTCTGAAGCTGCTAATTAGCACCGGAGTCTGTTTTTTCTTTTCAGTTCCCTGCTTCACCGTCCTCCTCCTCATGTGACCCTTAAAGCTTTAAATGTTGCGTTCTACTGTTTCGCCCGCTCTCTCTCTCGGATGTTTGTCGTGTCAACAGGTGAGGTGTCGAGCTGAAAGTGTGACGGCTCGGCTTGTTTGCCGGCTCATGACACCGTGCCACAACAAACCAGAGACGACAAAGATAGTGATCGGAGAGCGACGAGAGATGGAAACATCTTACCTGCTTTATTTTTTGAGCTCGCCAAAGCTGCAAAGACAAACAACAAATAGAGAAGAATGTGTCATGTAACCACTTTAATATAGGAACATAATCCTTTGTTATTGATTGGTTTATCAAACAGGGACGGTGAACGTATCAACAGCTCTGCTTCTGTCCTTTTTTGTCAGTTAAATACATGAAATGTAAAAAACAAAAAATGGAGCGTTTAAACATCTATCATGGAGATATTTGGATATTTTTACATCCTCGCTCTAAATACTCCGCAAACACCTGTTTCCTTCTCCCCTTCTGAGGACTAATCAACACAACCTGAATGGTGTTGCTTCTCAAAAACCAACACTCGGAGAACAAAACAAAGAGTCTGAGCGTTTACGACACTCGTCAACGCAAAACACCTCCCTCTCTGTCACCACAGAGTCTCACTTGCTGCGTTTACCTGAGCGTCCGTCACTCCTGGAGGCAGAGTTCCCTGTTTGAAGCGGTGCAGCAGCTCCACGCTCTCCTGCAGCCGCTTCTGATCGGACACAACAGATAAGACGTCAGATAGATGTAAAGTTAGGTCAGGACGCTGTTCCCTGAGGAGTCTCACAGCTAAGAGATGTTTTGTTCTCCTCCACTATGCGGCTCAATGTGCGATAATTGTGTTTCACTGAAACTTTCATGCTGATTTTCAGTTGACAAATGAGTTTCCTAAAAGGTAATGAGAGCAGCTTTCTGGGGTGTGATCATTGTCTAATGCTGAGCAAAATACAACGACATGCTCCAATTTGTTCTAATGAGCTGCCATCTGTGTGCGCATGTGTGTGAGTGTGTGTGTGTGTGTGTGCGTTACTCTCTCTGAGATGGAGTCAGGTGTGTAGTTTTTGCCAGTGCGCACACGAGGCTGTGTGTGCATGTGATCGTACGCAAAAAAAATCACAGCCGTCCCAGTTCCATTCTCATCATTAGGGGGCAAGTCGAGGCTACGCCTGGCACAGCAGGATGCAAGGTGTGTGTGTGTGTGTGTGTGTGTGTGTGTGTGTGTGTGTGTGTGTGTGTGTGTGTGTGTGTGTGTGTGTGTGTGTGTGTGTGTCCTCCCCTCACAGCTGCCCCACACGTCCACACCTCATCACATCCCAGGAGCTACTGCCGCTATTACTGTCACCAAAGAGCCCGCTAACAGCTTCATTACCCAGAGCAGCAGAGCTCTGATGAGTCCATGAGCAGAATCACCACAACACGGCCGAGACGCGCAGGAAGTGTTACGACGGGCGGACCGGCCCAGTGTTTAGAGAGAAACGGTTCTGTGACCCGATACGGTCAGAGATTTGTTCCCTGCGAGAAAAGGACATTATAGAATTCAATGCTTGTTGTGTTTTCTTCCTTTGTCTCTCTCTTCTTAATTAAATGCTACTGTAATAATGTCATATAATGTGACATTTTTGTGCTGCTTTGACCTTAAAAGACTTGATTACATCTTGGTTTACAGCGTCTGTTACTGTCTAAACTACACAGATTAAAAGATGGTTCAGTTTTGAACCAGATTAAGACTCAGAAACATATATCATGTGGATTGAGGTGGCTGACATCTCTGACTGAGTACAATCTGATGTGGATAAAGGTCGACCATCGGGTCTTTGGGTCTTGGCGGAGGTTTGAGTGGCATTCTAGTTGTGATATGAGATTATACGTGATATTTATTATATATACTGTTGTCTTTTCCTGGTTTTAAACGCTGCATTGCAGCAAAGAGATGCCATTATCCATCTTTACCTGCTCAGTCATTATATCCACATCACTGATTGTTTATCAAAAGTCTGATTGTGTTCATGTTTTATGAGGAGATTTAAACATTTGAGAGTACGATTGTGTTTCACATGCGGCCTGAAAATGACTGCAATACTATTTTAAGGCCACGTTGGCCAGTCTTGCACCAAAGGCCCGCAATAATTCATGATGTTTGCGTACCTCCGTCACAAAGAGCGTGCTGGGGTCGATCACATCCAGGAAGTGCCTGAACCGCCCCAAAAACGTGCTCTGAGAAGAAGAAGAAGAAGAAATCACATCATGCAAAGACAATCAACAGTTGAAATGCATCTGATGTTTTAAAGTGTCCCTGTTTTAACGTGTCATCACCGGCACACCTGAGATCTAATAAAGCTCAAATACAGGGAGTCAAATCTGGATCCTGGACTGTGTCTTTATGTAGAGAGAGGCACGGAGAGATTCCAGCTGTCACCCAGTAAACAGCGATATTACAGCCCGCCAGCTGTTTCAACACGCCAGGTGGAGCCTCCTCATTAATACTCCACACAAACTGTTTCCTATCTGCATCTTTTAGGGACCCGGATCCACTCACACCATCCCAGCAATTACTCTCTGTAATGACTGCGCCAGAAATACCTTTTTTTATTTTTTTTTCCTCTCTCGATCATTTCTTCATAACCGAGCAGAAGGATATCATTTCTCAGAGACGCAGCCCTGAGAAGCCACCCGTCCCTCCTCTAACTTCAGCTTAATTACACTAACTGCTAATTTGGATGAAAATCTGGTATGTGACTCACTGCTGCGCCTTGTGACTTCCTGAACATATGGATGTCTGGTGAAAACACGGCGCACGGGGATAGTTTTTTTTTCCTTCTTAAATCTGTTAGATTCAGTTATTCACAAGTGTCACAGTCCGACTCGACCGCTGTGAGCTGACACTGGGAGAGAGTGGAACGCACCTCACCTGCACTTCCACTGGTGCTGCACTGTATTCTGCCACCTGGTTTTGACCCAATCACGCCTTTTTTGGTCACATAAGCTTCATATTTATACGTAACACACTAAAACTCAAAGCCAAATTCCTTGCGCGCCGACATAACGCTGACCAGACTTTGAGCGGCTGTGGCTCGGGTGGTAGAGCCAGCGTCTCGTTAATGGAAGGTCGTTGGTTCGATTCCCCTGGTCCTTGGGCTCATGATGTGCTGGTCGGCATCTTGCATGGCAGCTGACGCCATCAGTGTATGAACACATGAATTACTGTAAGTTGCTTTGGACACTTGTGTCTGCAAAATGCCTTAAAATGTAAGTGAATCCACAAATGTCAGGTGGAGTGGAGAGGAAGTTTTTTGTTTATGTAACTAAGTACATTTACTCAAGTAAGTAAAGTCATAAGGGTAACAAATGTATTGGTACTTGACTTGTATTTTCCTTTTTATACATCTCTATTCTACCTCATCTCTCAGGCATTTTTACACCACTGCATTTAAGTTACTAGTTACTATCCAGATTACAACTTTTTTGGATTCTGCACTTTAAAGCCAAATTTTAAAAAAAAACAAAAAACTTTTGGATCACTTCCTGGAGTAGGTCACATGACAGGACACCTCTTGTAAACACGCTGATGTTGACATACTGCAAAGTTAACTGTTAACAAATCAGACTGAGAAAAAGCTGCAGCTACAAACTCGACTTTACATGCTTTCATGTTCTCGCAGGTCACATGTCACAACTCCCTGGAATAAACTTCCTGTTGCAGAGTTTAAAAAATAAAAGTACCTGGTCGAAACGAGAGCTGCCATGCTGGAATGTGGGATATTCAGACATGCTGCTGCAGACACACACACACACACACTTCTGCCACCGAGAAAAAGACGTGTGTTCAACCAGCACTGCGCGCAGCTGTCCTGTCTGCGCGGGTCAGCTGGCTGGACTCTGGCAGGCGGGGTGCATTCTGGGTGATGTAGTTATCTCCTGCTCTGCTCGGTGCAACCTCTGAGAAGCTGACTACACTTCCCAGGAGAACATGTGTTGTTTTCACTGCTTTAGGAAGGAAGTTAAGGAGGAAAAGTGTTGTGTTTCAGTAGAAGAACGACAGATACAAGAAAAAAAAGAGACATATTTAGTTGTAATGCTGTTTGTGGGAGCAGTGAGTGAAGCTGCTGGAGTTTGAAGAATGAGTTTAAAGAGTATAACACAGAGCCCCCTGGTGGTGGTTCAGGATTAAAGTCAGGAGCAGAGAAATGTGCAGGGGGTGGACAAAATAACATGAACACCCTCACATTCATTAAAGCCCAGATAACAGTCAGGAATATTTATACCTCCACTCCACTACATTCATTGGACTTCAGTTACTTCGCAGTTTTTGTTTAAATAATAAATGGTGATGTTGTGACTGTAACTTTCCTCAATATGGCGAGAAAAATTCCCTTTACTCGTGGATTATTGCTCTTTTTTGTTTTGTTGTTTACTTTGTAAAGTGTGTAAAGTATGTAGAAAAGCATTATAAAAGTCTAATGTATTATTATTGTTGTCATTATTTTTATTATTATGTAATATGATC
>CAEMYA010000211.1:2096645-2146912 GCA_903131615.1 Diplodus sargus
TCCACTTCATTTATTTAACTTCTTTAGTTACAAGTAACTGATTTAGTTTAATGATGAACAAATAATAACAATCAGTAAATAAATCATGATGTAATATTATCAGTGATGGAATGTAACCAGGTACATTTACTCAAGTTAAGTCAAATTTGAAGTACTAGTAATCGACGGACACACAGTATAAACATACATTTGAATATATTTATAATTTCCTTTTACTTATACATTTGGTATTTCAGTAAATCCATTGTCAGAAAATTACTTTCGATACACTCAATATTATGGCTTAAGATTAAACTTTATTGATCCTCCAAGGAAAAGCTGTACAAGCTTTTAAGCAGATTATTAACCGAATACTTTTTCATTTACTTATTATCTATAACAGAGTATATCTACACTGGGGTTTGCCACGTTTACTTAAGTTATTCTCCAAACTCTGACCTCCAGTGTGAAGTATATAAGCTGATTCCAGTATTTTTAGACTTATATATATATTCAACCTGACAAAAAAGCACATGTGAATGTCTCCCGCCACGTTGGCACCCTCTCACGTGAGAAATTCGCTAGTTTGACTGATTTTCAGATTGATCACATGTGCTATGTAAGGCATCGAGTGTGAAAACGGAAACGTAACAATTAATGCTACAGGTGCATCGTTTACACGTCGTGCAGACGTGGTTTGAAGGCATTTCACGTGTCAATAACAGAATTCGGTGCTGCGTTTTTCCAGCAGGATGCGATACGTGCAGGATGTGGGCTTAAAAAACAATAAATATAATATGAAAAGTTGTAAATTGTAGGGGTTTGGATGTTCTGGACATGAGCTCAAGACCTCAGGGCGACTAAAGTCCTGACTTTAGATCTGCTTACAACTTTGTGAGTGTCTTAAAAACCTGTGCTCGCTTGTTTAATGAAGACAATGTTGAAATTTGATTCAGTGTGAGTGCGAACTTTTTAAAATTGTTGAGTTGCCCCCCAGTCAAAAGACACTAAGTGGAACAGTTTTTAATTGGATCTCAACCCATTTGAATAGGTGTCATCACAGCAATTCTCACATAATTACTGTCAGTATTGTGACAGTTATGCCTGTGAATGCATCAGATTAATTCAACACATGCTATACTTAATAACTTGATTTTTTGTTGTTATTAATCAATGTCTTCATAAGTGATATTATCTGAGGAGTTAAACACAATAGAGTTCAGCTGTTATAGCATTTTATCTGAACTGTTGTCGACCTTCATTCGTCATTTAATCACCAAAAAACAGCAGTTTATTTAGTTATATGATTACGTAAATGTTTGAGAACCTCTATCACATTTTTTTCTTTTTGTATTTTACCAACTTAAAACTAAAAACAAGCTCCGAGTTCAAACATATAAACCTTGCAAAAACACATCCCCCAAAGAAAAGATTTACAGCCAAACATACGGTGAGCAAGAAACACAAAATATTCTTTATTAAATATACAAAATTTGTGAAACAGAATTGCATCACGAATTGTAAACTTTCCAATCTTACATACTAACCTTTAAGCACATTCCACCAGCTACACAATCAAGGACAAAATACAATCAGTTTAAACTTAAATTAAACAAAAAAAAGAAATGGAAGACATGGAGGAGGACGTTTTTAATTTATTCTTGCGCTTCATAAGTGCCGAGTCACATCGAGTATGTCTCTACGGTCATCTACGCACTTGATATTAAGATCGCACAGCAGAAAAACTGAGATGACGAAACGTTTATTTGTCTTTTTTTTGGATGTCTTCGTATGCATCAAGCTCACTGGAAAAACAATGTTGTGGTGTCAAAGTAGGCCGAGTGCTTAAATCACAGAGCGGTTAGAAAGTGCAGTACGGTGTAAAGTAGATCTAACTATACCAGATATCAACAGACAGGTACAGTAATGTTCTGACGATTAAGTAGTGCAAGAACATCCACAAACGCTGTTAAAAGTGGCGTCATATCTGAAATACTTTATGGTGTAATCGATCTGCTCCATAGATTAAGTTTCAAGGCTTTTTTTTGGCATTTCACAGGAAGTTACTGCTCATTTTTTTTCTATTGGTATGCATACAATTTTTATTATTGTGCGGTGATCTAAAAACGATAACAAAGCATGGAAAGAGGTCAAACTTTCAGTGAACAGATGGCTTTTTCAAAACCTGCCCCCGCCCCTGAAGCCCCGACACGTTAAAAAAATGAAGTGCGAGATTATTTTTTTTTTAATGGAACGTCAAAACAAAACAAAAATAAGGCAGCATTTGGCATTTCAATACGGCATATATGCTGTAAAACGCGGTATATATCCCTTTGTAACACCTGAAAGCAGTAGCGATATGCGTGCTTGAGCAGGAGCGGATGTGACACATAAACCGTGGGGGGAGGAAGGAAGGGAGGAAGGAAGGGAGGAGGAAGAGGGAGTCAAGTACCGGCATGTCGCAGGCATTTTCTCAACAATGGCGTCGTGTTGATGGACGCCAGAAAGCATGAGATCAGAGAAGCTGTGGTGGCTCATCTTGATACTAAGTGATACTGTCTTCACCTGATAACACTGTGACCCATACGAGAATCAGTTAGCTTATTAGGCTGAGCATTATGGGTAATTTCAAGACATGCCCATTGAACAGAATAAAAGGAAAAAAGAAAAGAAAAAAGCAAGGAACAAGCGAAGAATAACGGAGAAACAGCACTCATCGTGCGTAGAAAAAATTAAACCCATTCACTTGCTGGCTAAGAACACTTTTGAACATTCAGGAGCTACGATCAGTTCCCGGGAAAAATGTGCACGTGACGAGTCTCACACTGCTCGTTTGGTTTGAAAAAAAAACTAGTCCCGAGCACTCGATATTATCGCCATCGTCAGGGAACGTTTGTAGAGAGTCAGTCCAGAACAACACGTACGCCAGCTGGAGTCACAGGAGGACGTCGCTAAATAAGAAACATGTCGGTGGTTTTGCATGAAGTGACCTGATTAATAACCAAATACTGTGTTTACTTTGAAATACTGCAGACTATTTTCCAAAGGGATACTTTAATACTTCAATGTATTTCCTTCCTTCTGAGCAGCCACTGAAAATACAAGAAATCAATCAACCAATTAAGGGAACTACGCTTATTCGCTTTCTTGCCAGCAGTATGTTGAGAAGAACGAGAAGAAGGATGGATCTGGATCCAGAAGGCGATTCGCTTAGATTAGCATTTGGACACGGGGGGGAAACTGTTAGCCAACAAAACCTTAAGCCCAACAGTCTGTGCTGCTGTTGAGACAACCAGATTTATAACCATCCTTTGAGGTTCTGACTGCATATTTTAACTACAACAATTGATTAATCAGCTTTTACGATAATCTGTTAATTGCTTAGACTAGTTTTTAAAACATTTGTTGTTCCCAACTTCCGAAAGTTTGAGGATTTGCTGCTTTTCGTTGTCTTAAATTATAGTCCGACAAAACAGGCAAATCTAATAGAAAATTGTTGCCAAATTAACTGAAAACATAAACACTGATTAGTTACAGACCCACAATAACTTTTAACTACAAGACTTTCTGGACATCAGAGCAAATATCTTCTCTGCTCTCAACTTCAGTCCATAACTACTGACTGAATACAAAGGTAATAAAATATTCAGGTGTGACAGATTATTGTCTCGATTTTCATGCTGCAGTGGGACAAACAGAAACCAGAGGCTTCCCTGAAGGTATAAAATCAACCTGAACCTGATGGTCCGCTACAGATATGGCAAAGAAAATGCCTATAAATTACACGCATTTTGAAGTTAATGGGCAAAAAACATGCAAAACCACCAGAGTGCCTCTTCACGTTGTTCGCTCTCCTCCTACCTGCAGTAAAAGCTGACACTCTTGCAGAAGTGTTTATTTGTTTAAACTGTGTGAAGAGTCGGATATACAGTGTCATGGACTGAAACGCTACCATTTTCTCTCTTCTGTGATAAGGTGATAGAAGTGACAAGTGAGGTGAAAAGGAGGAATCTATGTTTTCTACAATCAGGATTCCAAAATGGAAGCATCTGGGTGTTTGAACCCCCCGCTGGGCTCGCTCCTCCGCCAACGTAAAACCAACTGGCTGTGTGAACCTGAAAACAACCTGAGGACCCGCTACATTCAGAACCGCCCGGAACCCCTTTTTTTTATTCCGAACGAGGGGCCGCGTTTCAGCATGCCGTCTGGAAAAAAACATCGCCTCGACATCTCTCAGTGCCTAAATATTTGTATCAAAAAGGACAGCATAGCAGTGAAAAGACTAAAGAGCTGTTGTGGAGGTTAGAGTGAACAGATGCGGACTGGACTGCAAACCCTCTCCGCCCCGCCGTCACTTTAACTTGGTGCGCACTTGCAGGAGAGTGGGCTTCTGCTCCATGATGCGCACCAGCAGCGTGTCAATGTAGTCCTCCAGATCTCTGACCTGCGGCTTCAGCTTCCTCAGCTCCACCTCCCGCTTGGCCAGCAAAAGTTTCTGCCGCTCATACTCCGCCTTCTGCCTCTCCAGCTCCGCCTCCCGCTGCACCAGCAGGGCGACCAGTTCACTGTGGTTCAGGTGGTAGTACGAGCCGGCTCCTTCTGTCACCAGACACTGAAGACACAGAGAGGAATCAACAAACACGAAGAAAGAAGAACACACAACTCTAAGAGAGGGTCAGGTTCCTGTTTTAACTTTTATTCTGAAGAGTTCTGAAGGGAAACCAGACCTTCTTGGACCTTTAAACCATCACTGCCCCCGTTTTGTTTCTTAAAACAGATCAGAATCATCTATAATTACGAGTAAAATTACATTATATAAGAAATGTAAGTAAATTAAGTCAAAATAATGTAATTCGACCCGAGATGCAGAAGTTCCCCTTTGTTTTCCAGAGTCACCTGCTAGTTAGCTGCTGGATTCCTGCAGAATTCACAATAATTAACAAAATCGCATTACTGAGTTGTTTTTCTCTTGTCTGACTGTGGTGCATTTTAAGAAACTTTGAAATATACAAAACACAGCAGACACGTACTCCACATGAAGGTACAGGGAAGGAGGAATCTTAAACAAATAGTATGAATCATTATTCCTCTTTGAAAACATTTCTCCTTAAACATCTTGATGGTTTTGTTACTATTTTTTCATGAGTGTTTGATACATTTGCTGAACTCTACAAGTGTTCTGTTTAAGAGACTTTAAGTGTTCATTCCCTGGTTGAAGTCGGCTTGGTTTCGTTTTATTACTCATAAAAGCAAGAAAGAAACATTTGTCGCACCATCTGTGGTCTGATGAAGTTATTATGATCATCATTACTGTTGCGTGGGAGTCGTGTAGGTAGAGACACTAAAACAAACACATGTTTACTTTTTCTTTCAGGGAACAATTTCTTTTTTTATAACTAGAAGTGTATTTTCATTATATCCTCCTGCTCTAAACACAAGTGGAGATCATTGTACCTTAATTACAGTCACATAGTTACTGTTGTTATCCTCTGAAGGGCAGTATTGCAGTGTTTTTATATCATTATTATTAAAGCACGCTGTGCTCTACCTTCTTCTTGTCCGCCTCCTGCTCGCTGAGCTGGCTGCTCCTCCCCGGGTGGATGGTGGACTTGAGCTTCTCCAGTCCGGTGGCCAGCACTGACCGGCCCTCAGTCCGCTTCTCGTCAGCCAGCATGGCAGTGGTCAGGGGCTTCACTGGGTGGGGGCTGGACGGGACGACAACAAAGCAGCACGCACACGAACAGTCAGGTATCCAAACATCACACAACAAAACCTCAGTGGCTGCTTCAGCTTCATATGAGAGACTCTCAGCTGATGTTAGGACTTCATCCGGCTGCCAAACTGGAGGTCCACAACTCTTAAATGATATAAATGACTGGAAAAAAACATTTACCTTCCAGCAATGGACAATAAATCTCAGTCTGTGTCGGAAATTATAACATTTACATATATTTTCCCAAAACACACCAGAGGGGAAGTGTGGGGATGGTTTGTGCAATGAGTGATTTTCAGACTAAATTCTTTTTAGTGGCTATTTACACAGTTTGAGCCTAAATAAAACTAAACATTAAGAATTAAACAACACAGTTATGGCCTTTGGTGATACACAAAGCTTGTTTAAATTAATGCAGAATATATTATTATATTAGCTTTTAGATTTAGTGACAATCAGAGTTTATTAACATTTAAATGTTTATTCAAATAAGCCACAAGTATCTTCTAAAACACCAAACTAAAAGCAAGTTTTTGATATTTGTTTGGAGCCCATCTTTAGTTACTGGTTACTTTGTAGATTGCAGTTGAGCATTTGTATAGTAATTTATCAGCAATCGTATAAATAAAACGCAGAATCCAATAAAAACACAACAGTATCATCATCGGTCAATCTATGTTATACACTATGTATGTACGATTCACTTTTACTGGAACTTTTGATACTTACGTACATTTAATATCTAGAACTCCGACTTTTGCTAAAGGACTATTTGTATGGGTGACTTTCACTTTTGCCAAAGTAATATTTTAACAAGATATCTTCACTTTTACTCAAGTAAAGGCTAAAATAAGTTAAAATAACGTAACTAAACTGGGCTTTTGTTCTGAAAATCACACACAATTGCAGTTTCTATTGTGAAACTTTGATTTAAAGACAGACAAAAGAAATAGAGATATCCTAACTTATAAAAACCTCCTCTTCAGCAAATGAAGTTCATTGCTTTGGGGCTTTTTTTGTCTTACATGGGCTAAAAAGATGCCACAGTCTGGCTGTAATTAAATCAATGTGCGTGCTTGGCCAGTTGGCGGGCAAACCACCAGACACCAGCTCTTTGTTCAGGTCAATGTGAAGGATTTTCTCAAAACTACAGCTCGACAACAACACAGGAAAGACAGCTTCCTGTGTCAGTGACCTACATTTACAAGGAAATCTATCATTTCAGACCCCTCCCTTTCTTGGTGCAGAGTCTCACAATCATCTCTGTCAGATATGTTATTCTTTAGCCCAGGTAATACATGTTTACACAACAGATTTTCATCATGACCTCCAGGATGACACCAGACATGGATGCTAAAGATCAACCTTTGAAAATCCCATGAAGGAAAAGGAGGTTAGACAGGTGTAAGTCTCCTCATTAGTGGAAATACTGGTGAAAATTAAAATGAAATGAGCTGAAAACTGAAAGATGTAATTGCATGCGTTGGTGCAATCAAACATGTGTAATTGTGTTAAAGGTATTATTACCCCGAGGTGAAAAGGAAATGCTATCAGTGACACAACAACACCTTTTTTTTTTGCCTCGTAGAAAAGCCCGGGTTCTGGTTCAGAATTTGGAAAATGAGTGTGGTTGTGTGAGAACACCAGCTAGCCCTGTGGAGAGAGAGGGTGTGTGTGTGTGTGTGTGTGTGTGTGTGTGTGTGTGTGTGTGTGTGTGTGTGTTGGGAGGGAGGGGGTGTGTGTGGCAGGATTCAGGGTAAAATAATAACTGCTAATTGGCCTGAGGCTATGTTTCCCCCGCTGCTACCACAGAGCCAGGACACACACAAGACACCTGCAGAGGAGTCCTGTTATTAACACCAGTGTGTGTGTGTGTGTGTGTGTGTGTGTGTCTGTGTGTGTGTGTATGTGTCATAACAAATTGAGGAAAAAGAGAAGGTCACACCACAAAGGAGAAGCCCCTTGAGAGTCGACGGCGCAGAAGAAAAGCAGCCGGAAGCAGAGCGGCAGAGGGAGACTGAAGAGAGAAATTTCTGAAAGTGGGAAGAAAAAAAAAAGGAGAGCTTCCTCTCCACCTCCACCTTTTCACTGAGCATGTGCAACCTCACCTGTTCTCCTGATTGGCTGCCTGCTCCTGCTGGGTCTCCTCAGCGATTGGTTTTGGCGCGGCGGCCCACGCCACGCTGGGTGGTGACCTCGCCGCAGCGTTGGCAAGGGGAGAGAGAGAACAGAGCGCTACAGGGAAGCTACTACTGTCAGGAGTTAAGGAAGGAGCAAAGGGAGTCAGAGGGGGGAGGTCAGGGCAAGGATCAGCTGAAGAGAACTCCTGGATGGCGCCGGGGTCGCTCCCAAAGGAGGGCAGGAGGATCTCGTCTAGGGCGGGTGCCAGGGTGCCCTCAGAGTGGGAGCGGTGTAGCGGCGCACTTTGTACCTGAGGACATTTTGAGAACTCGTCTATACCTCCTTCGGTGATCTTCTGTTGAGAGTCCTTCAACGCCACAGGAAGGAAACCAAAGTCACCGTCTATCGTGAAACTTGGCTCAAGAGTCGCCGTCTTATCCTCAGCGCCAGAATCTTGAGCTGGATCAGTTTGGTTGACTTCTTCGATAGATGGCTTGCATGCATTTGTTGAAAGTTGTTGGTCTGAAGCAGCATCGACAGTCGTCTGGATCTCACTCAGCTCGCCACAGAGCGTTGAGTTTGCGGAGTGTAGCGTCTCGTTCTGATACGAGTCCATAGAGAATTCGGAGGCTGGGTGAGACACACAGGTTTGATAGTCCTGCGAATCGATGCTGACATAAAGGCTTTGAAGGAAGCTGTTGCTGCTCAGATCGGATGCTCGAGTGTGCAACAGTGTGTCGTCAAAGCCTTCGCTAGGACTGTTCGCAATGGAACTGGTGTTGAGGAGATCGAACCCAAATGTTAAACGAGAATCTGCATCCTTACCTCCTAAAGTATTGCTCTCAATGTCCAACGAACTCTGCCTAACTTCTGGAGAAGAGGTTATGATGTGTAATGACGGGTGTGTGGAGCAGAGTTCATCAACTGGAGTCGCAACATCTGTCGGAATACTTACAGATACAGAGGAATCATTTAACACTTCAGGCCCGTTGGATTCACCTTTGTCTTTCTCTTCTTGTTCATTGTCCGACTTTGCAGAGACGATTGATTTTGGTTTTAGTTCTGAGAGTTCTGGCGTGTCGTCGAAGTCATGGCAGGGACTGTTCCCGGTGCAACTGGTGTTGAGTAAATCAAGCCCGTATGGTATCCGTGAACTGGCGTCCTTCACTTCTAAGGCAGTGGTCTCGATGTCTAACGAACTCTGCCTGACATCCGGAGAGGAGGTTCTGATGTCTAAAGACGGGTGTGAGGTCATCACATCGTCAGATCTGTCAAATTCACCCGTTTCTTTCTCTCGGTGTTCATTGTCGGACTCTAGAGAGACGTTTGACTTTGGTTGTAGTTCTGAGAGTTTTGGTGTCTGGCTTTCAGTGATCGAAGGCTGCTCCAGAACAGTTAGATCTACTTTTTCATCAACATCCCTGTGGCGGTCTACATCAAGTAAACACAGATCCTTCGACCTGTCTATGATGTCGTCTTCAGATTCTGAGGGCTTGACCACAGTCGACTCTGAGGATTTCTCAAATTTGAGGCTTTCAAAGTTCTGCGCCTCAGCTTCCTCGGAGGAAGATGCAGAGAATTTGTCCGAATATGAGGAGACACATGAGAGGAAGTCGTCTTCTGCTGAACTGCCGAGTCCTGACGAACCACCAGGATCTGGAGAGCTGCTGTTGAGCTTTACGGACGAGATTTGATGCATATTTGTGTCGTTAGTGTTGGCGGTATTGTTAGCTTGATTAGTCTCAGTGCAAGCAGCCAGTTCTGCTGAGTTAGAAGAAGTATTTAAAGTTGTGTTTTCACTTTCAAAGCTTGTGTGCTCTGGGATTGTCTCCAGAAATTGTGCAAATGAGTCAAAGTGATGCATGTTAGTGTTGGTCACCTGGCTGTTGCCTTTGTGGGCTTCGAATCCAAAATCTGTGTAAGGCTGATGAAGTAGTGTGTCATCCGTTACGGGGAGTAATGCTCCTTTATTACTGCAGTGTTCCGGTGGATCGTCACTGGGTGTGTTTTGCTGTGTTTTGCAATCTGTGGTCAGATCCTCAGGAGACTGCAGCCTGCCAGCTGCAAATGCTTCAAAGGACTCGTCCCACTCTGAATCCGGTTCCAGCTCCCCGACAGACATAAAAGGGTTGGACGGACTCCTGCTTAAAGGTGTCACCCTTTCCGCGGGAATCGGAGGAAGCGGTCGTTTCTCAACTTTAGCCATCACTTCGCTCCTCGAGTCTGTACCAGTGATGGAGCCCTTCAGAGTCAGGGTGGTGTTAGGGTTACTCGCCTGCGGAAAGAGTGTGGCTATGGGGGGCCGGGAGCTGGAGAGATAGGGCAGAGGAGGCAGCGAAGGTTTTAGGGGCTGAGCGGTAAGCATGTCTTCATAGAAAGGGTTGTGCTGGAGGAGAGAGAAGAAAGGGTTGCAGGGGGAGATGGGAGGTGATGTGCTCTGTGAGGGGCTGAAAGGGTTAGAGTGATGCAGCGGAGAAACCAGAGGATCTACAGGGGGACCCGAGGGGTGGTGGCTAGGTGGGAGGGGTGGTGGTTGGGGGTCAGTGCTTGGCACTACTTTAGGTGACACCACCAGGCTGTGAAAGGAAGGCACACAGTCCTCTTGATTAGTGAGGATTGTTCATACAGCTTTAATACTGGTCTGCAGAAGGTTTTCTGTCTCAAAACACATTTTAATCACACATTCTTAAAGACTGACCCAGTTTATTTGAAATGTACAGTCATTTTTATTCCCTTTAATCCTGATTTAATTCAGGCTCAGCTTTAAGGAGTGGGTTTCTTAATTTTGCTTTGTTGCCTGGAAAACCATAAACTGCAGTAACTATTATAAGCCACTAGGGGGCAGTGGAACAAACTGTGAACACAATATAGATTTTTTTTAAACCTTGTTTAGTAAACATGATAGCAAAGAGTTGCCAGATATTTGATCGTGTGGACACAGAGCAACATTAGCTTTAATTTGGAGATTCTTCAGCCTGATAAATGTGGAATAATCAATTACTTTTAGCTCTGTTTTTGGTCTCCACCACCGGTACCTTTGTCTGTCTACTGTTTGGTAGGCTTGAGCGATATCCAAAATGATGCATCACAATATTGTCTCGTCCAAATATCACATTAGACATTAGTAGAATGAATAAATGATGGACTGAGAGGCTGATATGCTGATCACTTTTCTACGTCTCCCTTCACAGCAACACATACGCTTTTAAACAGCTCAATATGATTAAAAATTGTGCAGCTAGTCTTGTTTCCTTCCCTCTAAACTCTGAAGGGCCAGCCAGGTATGAAATCTCACCGTAATAAATAGAATAGGTGTTCAATATCGACCCGAGTCTAAGATTTGGTGAAACACTCTTAAACTGCATTAAATTCCATTTAAAATCCGAAAAGCACCTCTAAAAAGGTTCATATTAGTTGTTGAAATCAATCACTCGTGTTTTTCACGTCTTCAAAGACATTCCTCTCTGTACCTTTTGTGTGCTTTCTTTGGCACATGATGTAATATTTTGTGAGGGAAGTTGATGCAGCTGGGCGTAGTGATTACTTGGTGCTGCCGGTGCCAACTTGGCACCTCTCCCTCAAGGATCTCAGAGCATGTGAGTGTGTAGGCTGTGAAAATGTATAGTTACAGAGCTGGCAGAAAGGTATTGAGTGTACTATAGTCCAGAATAGCTGACCTCGCTCCAATCAGCAGGTGCTTATCGGTCCGATATTTTGTTTACGTTCAGCGTAAGGAAATATAGACGAGGCTGTATTTGTTTTTTTGTGCTTGGGCGAGCAAATTAATACAATCAAAATAAAAAGTAACAGTTTAAAGGTTTGTTTAGACCTGAATTAACGATGTGTTATAACTGAAACTGCACGAGAAATGCACTCGGTACTACAGAGCGCAGTACGAGGGAAAGTACAGTCGAGCAGGTGACACCCACAAAATAAATTACCCACTCAAGAATGTGCTTGTGTTAGAAGTGGAAATAAAATTCAATGGGCTTTTCTTCCCTCCATTCTCTCTGCCCACACACACACATTACAAATGTATACACAAGCCCACACACACACACACACACACACACACACACACTCGAATATATACACAAAACCTGGGCGAGTAAGTATTGCTCCGGCTCACATCATCATCTTTCCAACGATGATTATTATTGAACCATATTTCAGCGAGCACAAGGCCTCAGTGTGATAAAGCTAATTTCACAGGAGCAGCTCCCCTCCTCCATCTGCATTGCAGATACCTGATGTAACCAGAGACTGAGACCAGGAGCTCAGGAGGGACGAGGCAAATTCTGGCAGCCATGCTGGTACACAGGACGAGAAAGGTAAACAACCACTCTGGCTGCTGCTCGACACAATGCTGCCACTCTGAATAGAGTTCATGAAATCTGACCTGCCTGTAATCTGATCAACGTGAGGAATTTACTCCAATTTTAGCTTCTGTAAGTTTTATTATAAGAACTCAATCACACAAGAGATATTTTTTTACCTTATCCTCAAAACAGAGTGATATCATGTCACTGATTAAATAGCCCTACAGTACATATACCTATTAAAGGACTATTTCAACGTTTTTAGGATGAAGGCTTTATTTCCTGAGAGAGAGATGACACGATGGAAATTCCCCCGATTCTTCCAGGAGGTGATTAGCTTAGCACCAAGACTTGGAACTTGGATCTACATTCTGTTGACGCTAGAGCCGCAACTAACATTTATTTCTATTGTCAATTAATCTGTTGATTATGTTATTGATTAACTTATTAGGTGTCTGGTCTATAAAATGCCTGAAAATGCAGTCAGTGTTTCCCAAAGCCTGAAATGACGTCCTCTAATGTCTTGTTTTGTCCACAACCACATTTAAGATTTTCTTTTTCTTCTTTTCTCTTAAGAAATCACTCAAACTTGATTAATAGACCATCTCAATGGTTGGCAATTAATTTAACAGTTATAGGTAGTAGAAAGCGATATTTTCCAAAGTGTTGCAATCAGACACCTCAGTCTGTGACTTATGGTTCAGGTTCGAGCTCTCAGCAGGCTCTCAAGCACTTCATGATTCACATTGAGATGATAATTCATCACTTGTTTGATGTCGTAACAAATGAGGCCGTCAGTGTGACTCGTCTCCTCTGTGTTCTCAGTGTGCGTCTCACCTGGGTTTGCTGTGCGAGTCCTTTGATCCGAACCATCCCCTGTGTTTCTCCTCAGTGACAGCGGGGGCCTGTTCAGACTCATCCCTGGACTGACTCTGCCCCTTCCCTGCAGACTCACTCCTCCCGTGAGAGAACAAGTTCCTCCTCTGCTTTTTCCCCTGGCTTTCAGACTCCACGGCGGAGGAGGCGACTTTAGGCGGAGCAGCCTGTCTAAACTGCTCTTCTTCTTCTTCTTCATCGGCCAGCATGGGGCCACTCTGCTCCAGGGCCGCTGCTATGGCTGCCTTCTCCTCCTCGTCGGGCTTGTCGAAAGACCAGCGGCGCCCGTCTCCCACAGGGCCTTTGGGGAGGTCTATTTTAGCCCGCTGGCTGAGGTTCTGTAGAGACATGGAGAGAGGCAAAGTCTTCTGCAACAGTCCCAGGCCTAAAGATCCTGCAGGTTTTCCTGAGCCTGCGTCCAGCGGCTGGACGTCGTACGCATGGCTTCCGTTAACGCACACAGTGGGCAGAGGCACTGCGATGGTGATCTCGCCGGGATCATCACCAAACTCACATTTGAGAGAGGACGAAGACTTGGGCGACGTGTCGGCTGTGTGCACTGTGAGGCAAAGAGAGGGAAGACAGAAAGGAGGGGTGAGAAAAAGATGGACAACTACTAACTTAAATTTCCAGTCAGCGTAATTGGATGATAAAAATCTTGAAATGCCTTTAACTGACACGTTTTTCACAGCAGGACGGCACGTATAGCTTTAAGAGAGATTGGAAACTGATGAATTTACTTCTGTGTGAATCTTTTCTAGCACAATCTGAACAGTCGCTCTGCGCTTCAGTGCAACATCTCTCCGGTCCAGGTGATTTAACAGAGAAGACGGCACTCAGCGGGCTGCACGCCTCCGTAAAGTCTTTTTTTAACTGTCATAATAAAGCAGCTCATGTGGGATTTTCACTCTGGGTTAATTAATTCTTTGCAGGCACATTATCAATTTGTTTCACAACAGGAGATGCACACATTTACATTACATTTGAATTCTAAAATCTTCTCAGTTTTCAAGCTGATTTTAGCAGCACTGGAGGGCGATAAAGACAATCAGAGCATTTATAGAATCTAAATATAAAAAGTTTCACACTCATCCATGCATCCATTTACTCTACACTTATTTAAATACTAAAATGAAAAGCAGCACCATTAACAGGAAGTAAATTATACAGCTGGTGTGAAATAATTTCGGGGAAGTGGTTTATTTTGAAACATTGTACATTAACTTTTACATTAACCACCATGACTCTCACACCATCAGATCTGCAGCAGGAAATTTAAAGTGGCAGTCGATTAGTTAAGAGCTGAAACGATTTGATGATAACTTGGCTGACATCCTCCTGCAGTTCCACGCTCTCAAATTAGATGATCTGCAGCTTTTCTTTGTCGTATATCGTCATCAACTGAAACAAATATTTCTTAAGTCGTAAGATTTTTTTGCTGTTGCTGTAAAAGATAACAGGATCGTCCCGCGAGAGGGAAACATGAACCTGTGCACTTCTTCCTCAGCTATGAAGAAAGGGATGGATAATTGAGACACTGTACAAACATCCTTCTCACCTGGGCTGTTATCAGCTGTCAGGTTGCTGCTGTTACTGGGCGAGTTGGACAGATCAGAGACCACCACGCTGATGCCGGCCGTGGGGCTGAGGCTCCCACCCCGCGATGATGACTCGCTGCTCTCAGAGCCGAGTGATGTGCTGGAGCGCGTGTCTGACGACTTCCTCAGCTTCCCTCTTAGAAAGAAGGTCCTCATCTTGCTCCTCCGGGCCTCGCCCCCCTCGTCGTCCTCGTAGTCCTCCTCCCCGCCTCCGTCGCTCGGCAGCCGCTGCCGCATCCGGCAAAGTGTCCCGTAGCCACCTGGTAGGACGGCGGACGAGGCGTCGTCATCGCTGGATCTCCTCTTCCCCTTTATGCGCTCTTTCAGCTTGACGAAGGTGGAGGCGCTCTTGTCCTTCATGACGAGGTCGTACATGCTGGCTGTCAGGTTGTTTCTGGTGAACTGGATGGTGACTTGAATGTCTCCTCGCTCCTTCTCCTTCTTCCCCGTCTTAGAGTTGAGACGGAACCACCTGCAGCAGGGCACAATTACACACAGGATTAATTAGGCAGTGAAACAATTAGTTTAAATCATCAGTTAGTTGGTCATTTATCAAGCAAAGAAGGCAGAATAATCGTTGGTTCCAGCTTCTCAAACATGAGAATTTACCACTCTTCTCTTTGTTATAAACTCAATTTGGGCTAGTTGAAGCCCGTGTATCATTATTTTAATACCTGAATTTGATACAATTGCTCGCCCAGAATAGAAATTCTGTGTGGGCAGAGTTATTTTGGGTTCCTCTGGACTCCCACAGACAGTTTTTACATCGATGGTGTGACGTGACTCAGAGTTTGAGCGCTTCTACAGCTTGGAGCAGCATCAAACTCTCCTGACTGAACCATCAGCACAAGAGATTAATATTTCTGTTAGAGATGATTCTTTGATTCAGAAAGCCTGTGTACATAAAAACTCAAAGGGAGTGGAAGTTAACTACATCTCCCAGGATGCATTTAGACAAGAAACATCCAGTCAATAATATCTTTGCAGCGATAAACTTGTTTCGAGGTATAAAATTATATTAAAGTTGATGATTATCAGACTGTGTTAATTACTACTATTCAGGATTTAACGCTAAATTTATATCTTTCAAGTTTCATGTCTGTCAGGACATAATATTTCTGAATAATACTGTAATAAAGCATTTGTTCAATCAGGAAACTATTTCTGTTTTAAGTCCGCTAAGTGTCGGTAAACAATAAGTTGATCGTGGTGAATTTTCATTATCGCGATAATCGTGAATATCCTGACATGAATAACTACAAGATGAGGCTGCTAACATTTAATTATCCTTCATGTGTGCAAGATGACCTCATGATTTCATATTACTTCTTTAAGATTCTTATATTGTTTGTTTTCCAAGATATTGAAAAAACATTTGTTTCCTGACAAACTGTTGAAGGTTGAAGTGATTCCAGGATGTTTTAGCTCAAAAAATACATTTTATTTTGAAGTTTTAAGAATATTGTTATATCCTGTTATGTTTGACAGGATTATCGTGAAATGAAACTTTCATCTTTCAATTTCCATTCGTCTATTACACACACGCATACAGGAAAACACTTCTCTGAGTCATTAATTAGTCGAGCTGTGAGTGGGGCCATGAAATGATGTGAATGACTGTATTGTTATTATGAATGGGGTTAATCTGTCCTCACACAAGGTGAGAGTGTGTGTGAGTGTGTGTGAGTATCCTACTAACACCGTGAGGCCAGACGTCCCACAATACCTCGCAGGAGGCCTCGTGTTTTCTGCATCAAATCCAGTAAGCAAGAACAATGGAGTAAGATTACGCTCATGTCAGATGTAAGAGTGAGTGCCCGACAATAATATGACTGAAAACAAAGTGCCTCAACTGTAAATTCCTTCGCTGGCGGAGAAACAGAGGAGCGGTTCTTAGAAATGCCGTGCACCGGTGGGTGCAACGGCGCCAACAAGTTCACCGCACCGTGACTCATGGGAAAGTCTCATCTGGTTTGTTGTGACAGGGTAAAGAAGATAATGTGACTGAGAAAAAATCCCCCACTTCACATGTGTTTCTGACACTTGGTGCTGCCAGAGGGAAGTTATCAGCTCTGAAACCAAGACCTGCTTTTATTTATTCACTTCCTGTGCTGCTGGGCTATTTTCACCTCGCACCTCCACCACAGTGCCTTCCTCTATTGTTCATAGAACCACTCTGAGGCTGAGTGACACACGCTGCCAAAAAAAATTGACTTAATTCTAAAGAAATCCAATTTGCGGAAATGATTTATAAATAATCTAAGACAGAAAAAAGCCAAAGTCAAGAAGAAGGAAGAAGAAGGGACTCGTGCTTCAGTAGATTCCATTCAAATATTATGAAAATACAATAAAAATAACATTTAGAACATAATTTATGTATAATATAGCCATATACTTGTTTGAATTTGATGTATGGCTAATTAACTTATTGATTATTCTACATTTTATAAGTTATACCTATTATATGTATATAAATAACGTGTGTTTTCATTGATAATATTACTTTTTAATTATTAATATATTGTTTAGTCCATAAAATTGCAAAAAAAAGTGAAAAAGAGCCAAAAATGACGTCAAATTGCTTCTTTTGTGCCAGTAACAATCCAAAAACGAAAGACTCGTCAATTACTGTCAAATATGACAAAGAAAAGCAGAAATCCTCACATTTAAGAAGCTGGAACCAGCAAATATTTGTAATTTTCCTTGAAAAATTACAGTTAATCGATTATCAAAACAGCTGGCACACAATTTTCTTTGGACTGACCAATAAATGAATCAACTAATCCCTCTTCAATTGAAAACACTAAACAGTTGAGCTAATTCAACTGTTATAACTGCAGATAATTTCATACCAAATGTGAAAAATAGATCTTCAAGTGTAGTGAACTCACAATGGAGGATGTTCATAAACTGCAAAAATGTCCCGGTCTGCCGCGTCAACAAGAAAACCTAAATGTCATGCTCCGGAAAGTCTAATGCGCAACCGAAGAGAGGAGCTGCAGAGGTTAAATCATCAAAAGACGTGACATGAAAGAAAACTGAGACTGAAGGAAAACCGAGTGATGTATGAAAAAGGAAGGAACTTCACACATTCTCTGCACGACTGTCTCAGAAACCAGACAGAACGAACGTACAGCGTGACAGCGCACAAACACGGCGAGCGTCACGACCTGAACGCTTACAAAGAAATGAATGAATAAATGAAACAGCATTTCAACAATCATGGGGAACACACTGTAACATGCTAGCATGCTAATGTAAGGACGTCACCATGGTCACAGTTAGCGTGTTAGCATGCTAATATTTTATGTTTATCATGAGTGTAATAAAAAATATATAAAATGAATAACATGTGCAAAGCTTACAAAGGTTTAGTAGACAGTTAAATTGATTTAGATTCATGTTTTGCTGGAACAAAAGTCTGCACCGAATGTTATTTCAGTGCAGACAGTTTGGATATTTAACTATGGGCCAAAGATGGACTCATTATAATTCCTATTGTGTGATTAAAACTTGAAATATAACAAAAATCATCAGAGAAAATGATCTATATTTATCGGACTGGCCACCTGATATTTACAGCCTTCCAGACATTTAAACCCAGTGACCGTATTCTCAGGTTGTTTGGTTCTATGAGGCCGTTTGTGCAAAAGGAACCGACACAGGAAGTTTCCCTGCTCCAGCAAAAACATTAGTAACAATTGTAGGCTGTGAGGAGAAAAAAAAACATCATATAATTCACAGCACAGGCTGTTATGTAATCACCATCATCCTCATCCTGCAGCCGACCTCAAGTTCAGCCCTGAAAACACGGTAACACCCAAGAAGAATGCCAGTGGAAAACAATTAGCAACCACACTCCTTCCAGTTCAGCTCTGTGAATCGCAAATAACAAAGCAGGTGGAGCCTGGAGAGGAGAGAGGAATGCTGCCGAGGCTTTTTATAGCTCCACAAGAACAACAAACATTACATTACGCGTAAATAGACAGTGATGGCACTTTTCATTCACTAATCCAAACATCATTGAAAGACGTGGTGAGGAAGGTATTTACTTTGGAGCATTTCAGCAAATCAAATCCTGTACTGGACTGTAAAACGACATGTAGACAAAAGAAATTCCCCGAGCTCTGAACCTGCCTGTCGTCTTTTCTCTTGAGCAAGCTCTCGCTCGAGTGTCTGAGGTTGTACACCAGCGCTGCTTCCCTTAAATGCCTGTTAGGGGTGGACTCGAGTTTCACGTCGATGCTCCAACAATAGTATCAGTCCTCCTCCTGATTGGGCAGCCAACTCCCTGTAGCCAAGGTGGGGTTCACATTCCAAACACCGGACCAGAGAACTATGCAAGGGTTTTCTTTTTCAAACCTACAACTACCATCATCATACCATCGTTTATGCTGGGATGGTAATTAAGGGGCTATATAAGGCAGCAAAGACTTGCAGATGTGTGTTTTATCGACACTTATGTCATTATATTATGGTATTCAGCTGACTCACTGATATGACAACTGCTTACAGACAAAAGAATGAGAGAAAAATTTGCTTCTGCTGGACAAAAACCTTCCAAAAGCTACTTTTCATTTTCCCAGACGATGCAAATAAGTTGCAAGCCCGTTTACGTAGACGCACCTGTGCTCGCGTGCCTCGTGAAAAAGCCTGACGACAACAAATGTAGACGTAAGTCAACAGACGTGAGGCCTAAATACGGAAACTGCAACACAGACAAAAGAGCGCAGCCTACATTTTGAAGCCCACGTACTCAGGCAGAGCACAGTCTGTTACAGAAGAGGACCCAGTTTCCCAAAAGCATCTTCCCACACAGACGCCCGTGTAGTTCAACAAGGCCACAGCGCTGAGGTTGTAAAGTGTTTTTGGTTACAGTCCTCATAACCGAATGTTCTGCCTGTTTTTTTTTTTTGGAATCTGTGGGAGTCTATACGGGCTTCACTTTGTAAACAGTCCCATTCCAGAGCTGCAGAGCATAACTGCAGAGCATGACTGCGTATCTGCTTCCCCAATCTCGCAAAAACAGGAAATCACAACACTCCACCCCATCCCAGCATGACACCATCTCCTCATCTCCCCTCCCTGATCCACTGAGGAGCAAATAGGAAAAAAAAAACTTCTCATCCAGGAGCTGCTGTCTTATTCTAGTCCTCTGCGGAACGAGTCGATCCCTTGAAACCACCCTTCAAGTCAGGAAAGGGCTGAAATTACAAAGACAAGTAGGCTATCAGCCTATTTTATCCAGCATGTACTCGGTCTCTGTGGGGCTCTGGGAGCTCGGGTGGTATCAGAGCCAGACAGAAGAGACTCTCTGAAATAAAACTGGTGCCAAGGGCGCAGGATCTGTGTCAACCGTGGGACTTAGCAGTGCACTTGATTCACCCAACGTGTTGGTATTTAAGGTTAAAGAGCTCTGCGATTCTTTTTCTGTCTACCCGAGGATTCAGAGGGGTCTTTGTGAGGCTCAAGGTACTCTACAGGAGCTGAGAGACTGACGTACAAAAGAAAACACCTTCACCGCTCTGACACATTTAGAAACTAAACTACTACAGCCAATGCTGCTGTGCTTAAAGTGCTGCTTAGATTGCAATGCTAACATCAGCATGCCACCATGCTTTGTTGAGCTAGTACTGTGTTTATCATGTTCACCCTCTTATCTGAATAAGCTGGCATCCTATCTCATTTAGGTTTGTTTTACTTTCAGCTCTGATACTGCGGTTTATCTTCCACAGTAACAACAACAACCTCTTCGGCCTCCTTCCTGGTCTGCTGCCTCTCATGGGGGTCATTGATCCTCCGGAGCTGGAAGAGGAAGAGCTGCACTGAGCAGGTCCGCCCTCCTGACACCCAGTCTGTCAGATCTGCCTATAAGACTAAGAGACACTGTGGCTCGGACAGATGAATATGTTGGTGTGTTTACCGGGGCAACTACAGCTCCGCTATCTGCTGCATCAGCTCCACCGCTGGCTGTTTAAACCAACCAAAAGAAAAACACAAGCACAACTCACTAACACCAGACAACCAAGAGAAACTAGAGCCACAAAGCCGTCAAAGCTTTCAAAAACAAGAGACCCAAGTAAATCTGAGCAAACTGTTGCAGAAAAGCAGTGGGATCCATAGTTACACATAAGTCAGACGCTCCACAGCTAAAAGAAGCTGCAAATGACTAAAATGCAACGCTAAGTGAGGAACATACATGTTGTTAACCATAAGTAAAGGCGAAGGCTAGTTTATATTTTAGCAACAATCTCTAAGAGCAGGTGAACGTTCTCATGGCACAGGGATTTAGAAATTTAGAAAGCTATTTTTCAAACCAAATGGGGACACAAACATTCGATCTTTCATAACAGAACTGTTCTCCTGAAGTGTGAAATCTCTGAACAGACTTCAACATTCAGAGAGTCATCTCTCACCAACTGCCTCTGCTGCTAATAATACATGCTGATACAGCAAAACAGTCACCGGCAAGGTCCAAATTGGAGCCAACTCTGCAGGGAACACAAGAACTACAATCCACGTTCACCTGGAGGTGCTCAACAACAGCCCGAAAAAGGCCCAACAGTGGCCGATTATCAACTCTGTGTGGACTTGAGAGGATGCAAAGTAGGTAAGTGGTGCTACTTCATTTGAATGATCAAACGGACACTTCTGATTACATCTCTCTCAATGATACAAACCATGAAACCCTCCAGGAGCGCTGCGGGCACGGCTGGTAATGTGGCCTGAATTCCAGCCCCTTCAGCAGAAAAATAGCAGACAGGCCGCGAGACTCAGACCACATTCCACATCTGGATGCGATGAGCTCTTACCTCACCACCAACTTCCCTCCCAATACTTTCACACAACCAAGCATTGTATCTTTAAAACCCACCACTCCTCTGGCTTACATCAGATATCAGTGACAGATAACCAAGAAAACTGTCTGTTTTTGTGAAAGGTAAATCACTGTTGTGTCAAAGAAATTGAAAAAATTAAGCTCGCCATCCAATAACAGAGTTATGATGATAATATTGGTTTAAGTCTTCGTTTTGTTCTCAAACACCAACTGAACAAATGTTAAAAGATGTAGAACAGGCAAACTTTGATTACAGCGTCTACATTCACGAGGTGGGTGTTGTTTACAAGCTGTAGCATCGGTTGAATGCATCAATAATGAAAAGAAGATTGCCACAAACAGAAGCAAAAGCAGAAGCAGTGCGACTCTTATCTGCTTCTTCACAAACGCCGCAACAAATAACACAACTTTCAAACGAGGTCTGTGAGACTGTGCTGTTATTGCACAATGCCATCTTGTTTGAGGTTCAAGGCCAATTTCTGCATTACAGCAGATTGCAGTTAACTTAGTTTCCAGATGCTTCCTTTGCCAGAGCAGCACAATTATCAGGCTGTATATGAGACAAGATCCACTGTGGGTTCCTCTAATTGAGCACACTTTAAATACTGTCAGCCGCCTTTAGGAGATTTATGAACAACAACAGGTGTTTAATCTCTTAAATAACTTTCTTTTTTTAATTATTCCAATCCTCAAAGTGACATCAGCCTTAGAAAAAAAAGACTAAAGTCTTCAGAGTTTGCAATTATACTTGGGGGACTTGAGCTATTGGACAGCCGGTGACATTTTCTTAATAAACAACTTTGCCCTCTCAACACAATTCGAAACACTTCATCTTACTGCTGATATTTAAGTGGAGAGACTTGCTCCATCCATCACTGATACTTAACTAGGAACCGGGCTGACATTTTATAAACACATCCCTCACATGTCCTGACTTTCTCCACCGCAGATTAAGATTCATTTGTCAATTTAATCAGAGTCCGTTGTGGGAAACGGTACAGGCTGGAACCAGGACATGCACAACAAGTAAGTTAGACCAAATTCTATCAGCATATTCATCCAAAGTTTATTACTTTTTGACTGGTTGCTGGTTTGCTTGCCGTAGCATGCTGGCTAATTGTGTAGCTAAGAGTGCTGTGACCTGAACTGAGTACAACAGGAACTTAAGACGAGACAATTTAGGCTGCTGTGTCACAGTGACCCAGATTTGGAAACAGCTCTGTCTCTTCTGGCTGTTCTGCTCGGATAATAACATAGTACAATGTCCTTTAGCTAAACCACAATAGACGTTGCCATGTGTCCTCTTGTCTGTAACTCAAAGATGATGCTGGACAGGCTGATGGGAGGATTTATGATGTGACTGCACGGCCCTTTACTTCAGCAGCAAAACCCTGCGACATATTTAATGTTTTTAATCTGATAAATCTCCAGTGAAATGTTTTCAACCAGCTGAAGTACATTTATATGACTGGGATGACTTGTCAGGTCACGCTGTTATGTAACTTCAAATGTCCATTAGACTATATTCTCTCCATGCAGTAGTTTCGGCTCTCAGCAGAGGATTTTTCTGGATGTACATCACACACATACAGACAGAAACACACACACACACACACACACACACACACACACACACACACACACACACACACACACACACACACACACACACACACACAGTCTTTCTGCCTCACTCAGCAGATGGAGGTTCAGTTCTCAGACCTGCCTCGGTAACATTCAGGTCTGCATCAGAGTTTTGCCTCCTACAGATACACAACGTGACAGGGGGTGTGAAACTGAGACAGCAATGCACTGGAAACACACCAAATCTAACTTCTAAATTACAATATTAGCACTTCAGGAACCATCAAACCGTGACACTGAAAAATTCCTAGTCTGCAGAAAAAAAAAGAGCTGAAATGTTAAATTACTCTCTTGAGAAGAAACTTGATTATTAAGGAAAAAATTGTGTGTAACAAGGTCAAATTTCAGCAAAAACATCGCAAATAAACAACTTAATTTTCGTGGGTTGCTTGCTAGTTTCTGTCCACAGTTGGTTGATCTGGCGGTGTTTTTGTGGTTTCCTCCTGACAGACCCTGCAGGGGGAATTCACCCAACGCCCACCTTACCAAGAATCTGCTCCACACTGATAGTTCAACATGCAAATACATCAGGGCCACTGCACCCTCCCATGCCACCCATCTGTGGGCAGCTGCTCTGCTTTTATTTTATGAAGAAATTGCTAAATAAAGATGAGACACGTTGGGACATGTAAAGCACTGTTGTGGCTGTTTTTTACTCTCATTTCTAATTTGTGATGTACTCCAATAGATGCTGACACTGTGAGCATTAAACAGTTAATATAGTTTATTTACAACAAGCAGATTTCAATAGCTGCAGCTAGCTAGCTACTTAAGCTAATGATGTTCCAAGCGTTTTACGTGACTACATACATGATAGTGTAGCATTCTCATCAGTTCATGATTATGTAGAAGACTGTATACAATCTGTATTGTTCTTGTATTTCAGCTAGTGCTAATTAGCATGACCTGCACCTAAAAAAGTCTGCAGTTTTAGAAACTGGTTCTGCAGCACATTAAAACACGACATCCCCTCCAGCCTGGACCGTCACCTGTACGCGCTCAAAACAAACAGACCCACAGAGGGTGTCGTAGCCACTGGCCTACACTCAGTATTCACACAACGTGAGAATAACAGCTGTAGGGAATAAGCTAGTTAGGCGTGCATGCTAACATTTGCAGCTTGGCATTAAACACAGTGTTTAAAGCCTCCTTTACATTTGACTCTCAGTCACATGACTCGAATCCAAACCGCTGATGCCACCTCGCTAGTCTGCTCATCACAGTTACTTTGTCTTCTTCCAATCCTCCTACATAACCAACCACATCTAAATTTAAAACCTCATCCTTCATTTCCACTGACTGTGACTGGAACACGTTGATTCAGAAGTACACTGTGTGGAAACTGATGAATCCTGGAGGAGAATAAAACAAGTCAGAGGTTCGGAAGAAAGGAGCCGTTCGACCTGCCGTATCTCAATTGGCTGTAACACACAACCCGGAGCACTATATCACTGTGGAGCCCCTAACTCCTCTAAAGGGCTTTATAAATATTAGAAACTGTAAAGTGAAGGAGTCTTGGCACCTTCCCCTGACCTCAACCTCTGCAAGACTCACTGAAACCCCCTCTAAGTGCATTTTTTGTTTGTTTTACTATTACACAGTTTTGTATATGTGATGTGACTTTTGTTTAAGTTTGAAAATCACCTGTTTTTCTTTCCTCCATCTCACCTCAGCAGCACATTGATCATTTCCTCTGTGCGCTTTTTTTATTATCAGATTTTACTGACATCATTTATCACCGTGCAAATAAAGCTCACCTTAAAATGAAACCCTTGAAAAACCTATTATTGCTCCACAGTGGGAGCCCAGAGATAAAACCACACAAATCACACTGCTTTACTTTTAAAAGGCGTTACTGGGAACGGCCCAAAACCACAAATCCTCCTGAAGGAAAAACATACATGAGTAACATAACACTGGAACACTGCTCTGAGTCAGTCTCTGTCTACGTGACGGTTTTTGAATGATGCAAAAAATAGAAACAAATATGATTATTCTGATCTCAGAGATCAGAGATAAGTTTTGGTTTGGTACCTAAAATAAGGCATAATAATAGCACTTGTATCTTAAGGTTTCCCTGCAGCCACAGTCATGACTTCGGTGGCAAAGCCTGAAAAAGTTCAGCTCATAGACACCAGTGCAATAATAACTGTCCTAACTTAAAGGGTAACTGCAACATTTTTACAGATCAAAGTCTGTCAACAAACATTTCAGTCTCTTAATCGTCTTTTACTTCACAACTTATTGGTGAATTAAACTGTAGATTTGATTGTGAGTATGCAGGATGTTTTGTCTGTTCTTGATTTAGCAATTTCAACAACAACATCCCCCTAAAAAGGAGGATTTCTGACTCAGGAAGTCGGTCACACAACACCAACTCTGACCTTAAAAATCCAAGATGGCTGCCTCATGCACCAACAGCTGTGAGAGCTGTAGAATATACTGGTTATTAGCACTTCTCTAAACTGGCTAGAACTCTGTTTCCAACTTTTACTGGATCGTCGTCATCATCTTTTCTAAAAGATCTAGCATTTTGGTTACAGATTGCAACCAACTGAATACCCCTCGTCTCACCCTGTTTCTATGGTGGTTTGCTAAACAAAACATGACAAACACACACATAGCTCTCTGTAGAGTCGGTGTTTGGTTTGTCCTTTTCGGGCTACTGTAGAAACACGGCAGCCTCGATGGAAGAGGACCTTCTTCTTCCGTAAGTATCAAGGTTTTGCAACAACTAGGACCTTGTTTTCTTGGTGTGCACATTAATGCTGCAGAAGTCAATTACACAACAAATGACCTAGAAATAAAAAGGTCATCACATGTTGTCTTTGTACACGTGGCAGAGTACCTGTACATGAATGAACATCCCCCTTTCTATCCGACACCCTGTCGACTGAGCTCAGATTGAGTATTTTGACTCGTTGATGAAGACAAGCGCTCCTCTCGACCCCTCTCAGGTTTCTGTCCTTTTATGGCAGTTTGTTTAAAATGACTACCAGCTCGACCCGACTGTGCTTTCACTCGGCCCAGACGTGTGAACACGAGATGAAAGGGGAACCAGTCCTCATCCTCCTCCTCCTCCTCCTCCTCCTCCTCCCTCTTGTCGACCCTGCTGAAGCTGGTCACTTGAAGGTTAGATCCAGCCTGTGATGTTGAAGTGTCAGCAGTTTGGTGTCTTGGTACATTCAGTGTCTCCGTGTGGTATTCAGTAAATCTGGGCTGGTCAGTGGCAACACATCCCACGGTCAACACTGCGTTTACATGTCGGTGTAACGGGTTTGAACGGGGAACATCCACCAGAACATGAGCCACAGTTTAGGTGAGACTGTTGTTTTGGTGCTCCTTGGTGCCACTACGTCATTCCAGGATGTTAAGTTCCATCTGGGAGACTGTAAACAAAGTGCCATCACATGTTTTCATGGCAGGAAATGTTTCATCCCTTCCAAAAATCAGCTGTAAATGTCAGGTTCTGCTGTTGTATCCTATAATCTGCAGTCAAACTGTGAGAAATCAATCCGGTTTCTCCACCTTTTCTTGCTTATTTCTATGCCAACCATATTAAAAATCGACAGCTGCAGGCGAACAGCTTCAGACTTGTTTACCGGGAGGTGCTGAAAGGCATCGTGGGGAGTGCAGGACATTGGGACTCGACTCGTTGGTTCATCCACACACAGCTGTGCTTCCACGAGTACGCAACTCCAACAACAACATGACACACGGATCATAAATAAGAGTTATCTGGAGGTGGACGTCACTTTAAAAAGACTTTTCCTAACTTATTTACATCCATGTCGGTGCTCCAGAGGTTGGGCTTTTTTTTTGTTTTGTAAAACAACATGTTGTGCTATAAATACCTTGGAGCTTTCCAGATCATGGATCTGTTAGATAATCCCTGGAATTGGGACAGGCATTAATCCCCGATGCTCTACGTCATGCAGAAGGCTGGCTGTTGGGAAACAACTATGCTCAAAGCGCCCCACAACAAAACAAAAACACAACGAGCCACCTCATGTGGTCGAGCCCCCCGGAGGAGGGTGGGAGGGAAGGGTTTCTTCTAGAAGGGTTGTTTTGTGGCGAGGTGTTCAGTGGACTGTCAGATGGTCTCAGAGTTAGTTTGGTGTGTGTGTGGGAGGAGGGAGGGTGTGTCTGCAGGGCCCTGATGCAGCAACCAAGAGCTCTGACAGCTGTGTTTATGTGTGAGCACAAAGTCAAAAATGGGACAAAAAGCAGCAGAGAAGAAGAAAAACACCCCGATGTGTTCACTGAACGTGGGAAAACATAGAAGTGATGGCAGATGAGGCATATGCACGCAGCTATTGGTTATCTGCAAGCTGACACACACACACACACACGCACACACACTAGTGTTACATGCACACACAGCTGAACTTACTCGTTTTTAGCGCATCGGCTCTCCAGAAACAGCTTGTCCAGCTGGATCACCGCCTGTCCGAGGAACACGTCCATGCCCATGACCGCCCGGTGCATCACGGTGAGGACGAGCTCGTTGCTCCCGGCCGGGTGGCCGCTCCGCCCGCCGGTGTCCAGCACGCCGGGGTGCAGCTCGAACGAGCACTCCTCCCTCCACTCCGGCTCGGTGGTCTTCTCCGCCACGCCGGTCGAGTATTTCTCCTTCCCCAGCTGGATGATGGTGTACACGTCGCTGGTGCCGTGCTTGCCCTTGCCCCGTAAGCCTCTGCCTCTCAGCACCGTCACCTGGACGTGTGTCGGTAACCATTTCTGGTCGTCCTCCACGGTTAGCGAGGACATGTCCCCCCCCCTCCGCCTCCACCCACCTCTCTCACTCTCTCCCTCCAGACAGACACAGCGACCGACCGAGCGACCTGCCGCGCACACACCGTGACGAGGCGAGGCAACCGGGGGAGAGGTGGTGGTGGTGTCCGCCGCTTCCTCCCTGCGCTGTGTTGTGCACAGTCACATCAGCTCCCGGGTCGGCGGGCGGTGCCGCATTATGGCTGCGTGTCGTGTCTGCAAAGTTTTCCGCGGGTTGCCGGTTGTTCGCTGCCCTGGTCTGCTCTGTCTGCTCTGCGGCAGCGGCAGCGTCCGTCCCCGCACGGCGCGTCCCTGCCTGCCTCCTCCCGCTGCTGCACGGGCCTCTCTGCGGGCAGCGACGTCACGCCTCTATCCTCCTTCTTCTTCCTCTTCTTCTTCTTCTTCTTCTTCTTCTTCTTTCTTCTTCTTCGGCAGGACGAGGAAGTTCAGCAGCCCCGACACAACACATGGGCCTGCATGCACACAGAGTGCTGGGATGTGGGCAGTGTGATAAATCTTTCTTTTGTGCGGTGCTCAATCAAATCAGCTCCTCTGGAAGAATGTGAAACTGAGTCTGTGGTTGGCTGCGAGGACTGTCCACACTGCAGATACCCTGATGAAGGCCTCTGTGCTGCAAGATACTAAAGAGTATTTTAGAAAAACCACATGGGAACATATTGTAGTCATGAAATATTAACACAGGGCACTTTAAATTTAACATTTAACATCCAGCAGGAGGCTGCAAAACATGTTTTTTCTTAATTGGTTAAACATAATTTTCTAAAAATGATATCAAATGTCTTGTTTTGTCCAGACAGCATCTCAATCATAAAGATATTCAATGGCAGCTTTGTTTGAAAACGTATTCAAGTTATAGACCAGGATGTCCCAAACTGAGACACGTCAGCTAGGAAACGTACAAAAGAAACTTTAAGATAAATTGCTGTTGCTCTTTAAAGCTTCTATTCGTAAGGTAGTTGATATCTTTTTTATTCCTAGTCCCGACTCACTAGCCGTGTTTCTTCCCCTGATGTCTGATGGAAACAGATTTGCCTAATAAACTCTGACCTAGCGAACATTTTGTTCACATGACTGCTCAGCTGTTTCCTCCGCCTGACAGCGTGCAACATGGCCAATGCTAGTTGGCATGCAAGAACAGTTAAAACTCGACAGTAATTCCTGAATACTTCTCTCCATTTTGTCTCCTGCCTCTGTTTACTCCCCTAACCCTTTAGGTTATGTTAGGGTTTGTGTCCCTAACTCTAACCAATCAACTATTTTACATCTTTCACCTTTAACCAACACTATTTTAACTCTTCTAATGATGCCAGACCATCAGCTCAAAGGTTAAATGTGGCATCTTAACAATACGTTCAGCCTGTAAACATGTACATGTACTGAGAGCGCACTGACATTTAAACAGTCTTGTTTCTGTTGTGTAAGTGGAGGTTGAATGTACAGACTTGCACCCTAAGGCTGTTATGTGTCATTGGACCAAACGTCCCAGACGGAGTAATTCTTGGACTCTGGTTGACTCTCGGCTGAGTTTAGTCTGCGAGCAGAGAGTCCCCACGCGATGATCAGATAACAAATACGCATCAGTCCTTTGGCAGGGGACACAATACATTATTACAATAACCTACTCTACCTGCTGCTCTAACATTTCCCACTCCTACGTCATCATGTCTCACTTCACACACCTGCAAACCTTGAGGCGCTTGTGTTGGGTGTCAAATGGACTCGAGGGCTCTGGAATTTGTTCCCATCAGCTTCTCCTTGATCCACTTTGGCCTGGATTGCTCCTCAGCGGTTCGTCTCTTTGGATAAAAGCATCTGCCAAATGAAGAAATTCAAATTAGGTTGCAGCCTTTTGGAGCCTATATCGATTCTTATCAAATGCAAAGTAACAATAAGCTGTCAACACGTCTTCACACATCAACGACTGAATCATTGAATTCCACGGACTCCAAAAACAACAACTGAACGGGCCGTCGTCGTCACGTGGTTTATGTCATGAAAGGGTCACAGTTTGCTCATGTTTGGGTTCAAATAAGTATGCTAACTTTAAATATACACACAAGATCGAGATTTGGTTCCATATGGGACATGAACAGCGGTTTCCTGGGTGAAAGTCTTGGACATCGACCATGTCGGTCTTTATACTTCCTCCTTTGCTCCCGTTATATTTACTAACGGCCACAAGAGGTCGCCATCAAACAATAAACGTGAACGTGGGTCGTTATAAAGAACCACAATCTGTCTGAGAAGGGCTTACACTTGCTCTTGTTGAAAATTAAGTATCTCAACAACTGTTTGGATTGTTCACACATTCATGATTCCAAGAGGATGAATCCCAATAATCTCCACCAATGTTTTCTCATGCGCATCCACAATTTTTACTTTCTTTATCCTAAAATGAAATCTTGGTTGGATCGCCATGAAGTTTGGTCCAAACATTCACGCTCCCTACAGATTGTAATAACTTTGATGAACCTTTAACTTTTCCAGTAGCACCCACAACCATTTGGGAATTAGCATTATTAGCAGTAGCAAGTGTGCCGTACTCAGGCACAGTTCATGCCTCGTGAAATGTGTGTATTTAGTGCTAATAGGGCTAATTAGCAAATATTAGCATGCTGAAACAGTAAATCAAATTAATCAAAATTGTACCCACTAAACATTAGTGTGTGGACACTGTCAGTGTGCATGTTAGCAGTTAGCTCAAACATACAGCCTCATAGAGCTATTAGCATGGCTGATGCCATTGTTTGTCAAGCACCTACAAAATAGAATATTTTGGTGGTTTATGTGTTGCAGGATGTTTGATGCAGCACCATCGACGTTGGCACTGTTTTCGTCACCATCTCTGTGGGCCGGATTTTCCAAACCGAAGCGCCAAAGGTCATGACATTAAGTCACTTGATATTCAATCTACCTGGGTTAATATTTTCCACACGATGGTTTCACTATTAATACATGTTTCCAGTCCAGAACACGACAGCAGCAAATTATCGCACAAGAAATCCTGGATGTTTGCTTTAAGTTTGTGGCTAAACAAGCTGTTGTCTTTTATCCTTTCCTCACTCGTCGTCTTCTTATTGTTCCCTTTTGTTTAGTTTTTGCCCCTCTGTCACTATTCAGACCCTGTTTCCTGTCTCCAGCTGTCACTGTGAGGAAGAATTTGTTCCCAGTCGAGTTGCCTGCTTCAGTCTGTCTGAGCTCACTTTGATGTGTGGCTGTGAAAGACCTCGTTCGACCTCGGAGGGCCCGTGAGGTTACGTCTGCCTTGGTAGTGACTGATGGGAGGACTGGGCCACTTTAATGTTGCTGGTGCTGGTGCTGGTGGTGGTTCTGGTGATGTAGTGCTGGACTGTGCACAAGCCTACATGTGAGTAAATCAATAAATAGTGGAGAATTTGCCACCGGCTGACCTGAGGGGAGGTGGACTGACATCACATCCCAGTCTATGTATTGACAAACAAGTGAAAGAGATCAATAATTCAGGGTTGAGGCTATTGATTGGTTAATTTAAGGACAGTAATGTTTTATGTCATATGTCCTTGTGGTTTAAATGTCTGTTAACTTAATTTAGTTAACAGATATCGTGATGTATCATTAGATTAGATAATTGTTATCGCAGAATCACTGTAACATGATGCTAAAAATGCAGTTTTAGCGGGTTATATAATTCTGAGCTTTTGCCAATTAAAGCAGAAGTTAGCCTTAAATTGAAGAGACGAATAGACCGATAAGAGTGATATTGATTTGTCACTGACTTCTTTGCAGAATGCAGATCTTTGGTTTCCAGTGCTTTGCCTGTTGGAACGAGCTGCAACACTGAAAGCTGACACTCACTTTAATCTGTGAAAGTCAGTGAAGGTGCGATGATGACTTCCTCGTGTGATTTTATTTTTAACGTATAGGTTGCTGTTATCTGATCTCTCTTTCAAAAGACGGCTTCCTGATCAGATTAAAAACTCAAAAGCTTCCTGTGTAGCTCACAGAGCAGCTCCACCGTGCTCAAGAGCACATCAGCAGCTGTTAAAACCCAGAAGAGCACCACTTGTTCCCCAATTTCCAAGCGGCTGCCTTTCCTCCAGCATCCGCCCACATATGAGATATTACTTTATGGAACCAGTTTGCGGCTGACGGGGGAGAGGAGGATTTTCTGTCTTTGAGGGTATTTTGACAGCAGCACTTGAGATTTTCCACTCAGGTAAAGGCCGAGTCAACAGACCGGCTCTGAAGTGGCGAGCAAAGAGGAGGGAGGCGACTTGGACCACTTAGCAAATCTTCACGTCCATGAAATCTGAAGTGCTCGGAGAGGTTTTCTAGTCGACGGGCGGGCTGAAAATGTGGGTGATTATTTAAGTATTTCTGACTAAATCTTCCCACTCCTTCCTCGTCGTTTTCTGTCCATCGACAAAACCAACAACCAGCTCATCTCCAGCTACAAGTATTTATATCTGCTGCACACAGAGAGAAATAATTGTAATGTTTTTATTGCAACATCCAGGATGCTCTGACTGCCACGCGTCCAGTTTATCACCGCTCTCAAAAAAATTTCATTTGTCCACTGCGGTCACATTATTTCAGATAGCAGGGAATCTGTCCGCAATATTTCATAGGGAGTTAATTTTAGTGGAGGCGGTAATGAGGTTTGAAAATAAATTAGTTTTGTGGGAGTTAGGAATGCAGGTGTCAAAGCAAAGGTTGTGATTAATCTGAAATGAAACGTGGAGGGAAAAATGGCTCGAGCTTTATGAAGGAATTTCTGCTGGAGTTGGAAGATGCTGCAGAGAATATTTCAGCGGTGCCAAGACGAAGTTTTTGGCCGAGGAAAGATGTGATTTTGGCGATGAGGCAGGTTGTGTTTTGGTAGAAGTCCAGATATCTGTTACTGTATCCTACAAGGCAGGCAGTGAGGGCAGCAGGCGAAGCGTCGTGGCTGTTTCATCCAGACTCGCATCAAATAAACCTTAATGTTGTGTTTTCTGCTTCACTCAGGCTGCCAGGAGTCGGCTGCCAAGGACGGAATGGTACATTTTTAAAAAGCCGAGGCTCTTCTAGTGGATCTTCTGTGGATCTCTCCTCTGTTTAAACTGCGATAACTTGACAAAAATCACTAATATGCAAAGGCGTTTGACCTCAGCCTGACCTCTTGTAAAATCATATGAAACCTTGTGCTTTATCCATGCAAATCAAAGCGCAGCCGACATGCAGGAACGCCCGACACGCTGCTTTGCATGATTTATGAAGGCCCGCTCAGGTTTTACCCACACAACCCCGAGACTTATGATGGACACTTATAGGATAATATCTGATAACACCTAAAATACTCGTCCTGAAAACTGAATCTACGTCGAAATGCTTCAGATGAAAGTCCAGCACGGAGAGAACAACTTGTTCCCTCAGCTGTGAGTGACTTTCCTCAATGAACCTTTTATCAACTGCTGCTCACATATGAAATATATCTTTATGGTCTGTCGTCTGTCAGGTTGTGGTCTGTCTTTCACTGCAGTATCCTCGTGTCTTTGAACACAGCATGAACATGAACATGTGGGCTGCACAGCTCCAGTCTGAGGCACACAGCGCCCTCTGTTGGGCACCACAGGGAACAAGATTTAAAGTTTTCTCCCTGACTGCAAAATAATTATTTCTTCCACTGTGAATTAATACATTCTGATTTAGCAAAAAGCTCTTATATGTTTTCTATTATATCAACAATTTTCCACATCCAACTTTTTTTGAATTATACTGAATTTTACTTGGCAAAGGTGTGTTGTGTGATGGAAATAAAATGAGCACAGAGTAACTTTCCCCCTTTCTAGTGTCAAACGCTGCACATAAATCATCCTGCACAGTGAGAGTCAAACATCCAAGGGACGTAAAAAAAAGGAAAACATATTTTTGAGTGTTGGGGACTCAGTTTGAATCATTAAAATGTCAGAAAGTAATTGAAAAATGTTAATCTAAGTCTCCCAGAAGCTGAGATGCATTCAACTCCAATTCCAAATATTCCAATATTTTGTATAACTTTTTGTAACCATCTACATTTGATTAATCTATAATCTTTATCACTCAATTATATTTGTAATCCATTCATCAGTTATTTTACTCTAAAGTTCGCATCAGAAAGCACGATAATGTCTTCAGCTGTCCATATAAGTGCACAATATTCAATTTACTCTGATAGAAAAGAGAAGAAAAGCAGCAAATCCTTGCATTTGTGAATAATATGTCATTTTCCCCAGATCATTGACTGTCAAAAGTGTCAGTGGCTAATTGTTTAAGCAGATTTTCCCTCTGAGATTCTGTTTCAAAGCTCGAAAAGACGCTTTTCATCTCAACTTTTAGTTCTCAGAAACGTTGATATTTGGAGAAGATCAGAGCTCATAAAGAGACGGCATCATTTTCCATGACACGGTGCCAAATTGCCTATTACATCCTAATCCTCCGCCGACCAATATGAGATTTTTCAGGCTGCCTCACATCCCTCCACGTCCTCTAATCACACCAGAGACAAAACCTATTTGAGAGCCATAAAGGCATCTAACAGGCCTCTTAAACGAGGGGCTGAAATGTTTAGCAATATTTTTTCTAACAAACTAATCTGCCTCATTAAGATATTATCCGCGCCGATCACGGAGACGACAGAGAGATTTCTATAGAAAGCCCCGTGAAGAGATCAAGCCGGAGCTCAGGGGCCTCATCAAAGAGAGATTCCTCGTCTATTCTGGGAGCTGAGCTGCCAATCATCCACCTCATCAGGCCCACAGATTCATATCAGACCCTGACACCGACAGCTGTTACATAACCACAGCTAATCCACATGTAAGATGGATATACACACACACACACACACACACAGTCTGTGGTAGACAATGAGGGCCAGCAGCTGCCAAACACACACTTTCTGTGGAGCCAAGAGAAACAGAACGATGGATCCAGTTCAAGCAGCGGAGTGCAAATGGCCTACTTAGAGTTTAAACTGGGTAATTAGAAACCCTAATCAGGGCTCACTTTCTCACCCCCCTGATGAACGTAATGAAATGCTCCTGTCCTCGAGTACGTGACACACATTTTCACAGTGTCACAAACACAGCTGTGACTGCCTGTAAACACACCTCGGATCAGAACACATCAACAGACACAGACCAGCAAGAACCCATCAGTTTACTGGAAGACATTTCCACACTTTTGTTTCTGTTTTGCACCAGATTACTTTAAATCAGCAGTGGTGGAATGTAACTAAGTGCATTTACTCGAGTACTTCACTTCCCAAGTATCCTTACGACACAATTTTTAGGTGCTTTAATTGAATATTTCCATTTTCTTCACTACAAACGTTCATTACATGTCTTAAAAAACTTGATTAATTACTAGTTTGCAGACTGCATGTTACAAGAGAGCCAGAGTAGATACATTATTTTAATTAATTAAAAATCTAAAAGGAAAATTATTAATATCAGAACTGATAATCTGTTGATTTATATGCATATATGTACTTTTACTTGTGGTTTTGATACTTAGATTTGTAATTTACAACCCAAAAATTCACAAATAACACAAATAATGTACTTTTCTTTGTAGATACAGTATACAGATGTAGATGTTGATGTTTTTGGAGAGGATAAGCCACTTTAAGTATCTCTAAATAATTTGGTTCTAGCAGTGTGACGCTGAAAAGATCACATCATACAGTACTTAGTAGATTTTACAGTAATATACTGTCTATGGAGATCACATAGGAACATTACAATCACTGTTTCATGCTGGAAAAGGAAGCTGCAGGTATTTTACTGTCAGAGCTGCAGTGGAAACCACCTGCGTTAATAAAGGTTGTGATGACGACAGGCTGAGTGCACTCGTCCTCTTAATCAATGACTGAATAATGAAATAAATCTAATACAGTCTGTCTTCATGAAGGAGGTGATACTCAGTCTGTCCCTCACTGATGACGACGTGGTGGACATGATTCTTTACCCGCCTGTCCGTCATGTCACACCAGCAGCTGTCACTGGGCAGCGAGCGCTGGTGATACTGGTGTTACTGGGCTTTATATGAAGCCAAATATTTAGACTGCAGGGGAGGAGATCAGGTGTCTGCTGGACCTCAGGTTCCATAATGAGTTTTTTTTATCTGGACTGGACCGGAGATCCAGAGGATCCGGAGGAATCAGGACCCAAATTGAACCAAACTCCCCTTTCGAAAACGTCAGAATAAGATGTTCAGTCAGCCAACGTTTCAGATTATTTCTTTTTACATGACTTCTAGGAGTTTTCAGCAGCTTAATATGTTGAATACAGCAGATTTGTTTCTGAAACTAAAGTATATTAGATGCATAAACAAACAAAAATCACTCTCAAAGCTTCAGTGAGGCTATAAGTTGACATTTCATCCACCTGTGTGATAATAATGTTCTTTATTAATCAATTATTTGAGAAATGTAAGGACTAATTAATCAACCAGGGAGATAAACAAGTGATTTTACTCATCTTGTGATATATCAGGTGTAGTAATAAATGCTCATGCAACAGTTTAACATTATTTATGTTGATTATAAATGTGTAAAGCTGCCGTTATGATGTGTTTTGACACTATTACTGACAGATAACGTCTGACGAAAAGGCTGGTGGAGTTTATTTAAATTAAAAAACAGATCTGTGAGATTCTGATCAGCTGTGTGTTTTCACTGTTATCCTCTCTAAACAGCACAGCACATTAATTCAGTGCCAACAGCCATGAAGCCTGCAGAGCAGCAGCAGACTCCCAGCCTGGCCCTGCGTGCTGCGTTCAGGGGCCGTCAGCCAATTGACAGATGGCAAAATAGCACAGCGTGAGCTGCAGACATCACCAATGGATCCTGGTTTCAGTTTAAGCATAACAAGGCTGCCTTTGAGCTCCCACATCCAAACATGCAAATGTGTGTTGTTTGACAGATATAAGGTGATCGCAGAGTAACTTTCCCCCTTTTTAGTGTCAAACGCTGCACATAAATCACTCTGCAGAGTGAGAGTCAAACATCCAAGGGACGTAACAATGAGCAAAGCACATTGTTGAGTAATAGGGACTCGATTTGAATCCTTAAAATGTCAGAAAGTAATTGAAAAATGCTCATCCAAGCCTCCCAGAAGCTGAAATCGATGTATTTGCGTAAACGTATTTTGCTTGAAGGCTGCAGAGCGGCTTAACCCAGCAGGTCACCTTACCACAGTTTGCAAACTATAGAATCAGATTTAAGCATTGAACTGCAACTTCAGTGTGACATCTTTATGAAAACAAACGGAACAGGTCACCTTTATGATCTGCATCGAGCATCTTACATTTACAGAGCTTCGTCTCCAAGTGGCGTCTTAACATGTTTGTCTTCCTACTGAGACACACAACACACAACTTTGGTGCACATTCATCTTAAAGTAACTTAAACTGCAGTTAAATTTGATTCATTACGGATCATCAAAGTGCAGTAATGTCAGGACTCTCATGTTTCCCACCGCCCGTGAACGCAGCGTGGCTCCCGCGGCCCTCCGCTGTTTCCGCGGCGGGTCCGACACAAACCACAACAACACTTGCGGTGAACAGCTGGCGGAGAGCGGCGTGTTTTCCTTTGCGGGGCTCAATAATGCGGTGTTGGTTTACCGGCTCTGGGGATGTGGGCTCTGCCTTTGTAACGCTCAGGCTGAAGACTTAGAGGTCTTTGTCCGGGTTAGATTTTAATTATCTGCTAAACTGCGGCTGAGGGCCATGTGGGAAAGAGCCGCGGACTGACCCCCGCAGCTGTCAATCAGCCCCGCAACGAGCAGGACGACAGAGCGGACTGTTAATATACTTTATTTAATAATTAATTAATAAAAAATGCAACAAGAAATCCGTGATTTTACTTTTTTTGGTGCATTTATTTCAAAACAGGATCCTCAAACTGGACTTTTATTCCAATAATACTGAGTTTAAATCATTTTTAGGATTTGTGATGCAGGTTCAGCATCAAGTGTCGGTTTAACGTGATGCGTTCAGTCCGGATAAGTTTGTGTTTGACGCCATCTGTTGGTGGTGAAACCATCTCTGCTGGAGAAAAGACCCAGGATGCAAAGATGTTGACAAAATATAATTTTATTTGATAAAGTAAAGTAATCAAATGCATTTTAAATCATTCAAAAATCACATATGATTACTTTTTCTTTTCTTTTCTTAGCTGAAAAAGTGCAACTTGCACTGTATAAGTCACTTTGTGTTCATATCTTCTGTGTATTTTACTGTAAAATTATGTTTATTTGATATTTTTTGCACTCCTTATATTTGCATTCTTTACTACTTTGTTCTGTGACTGCTGCAAAAACAATTTCCCAAAAAGAAATATGACAAAAAACAATAAATAACATTCAAAATCTTTATTTTGCACATTATATCCTCTTTGCTTTAAAACACCATACAGCTCTTTTCATCTCAAAACAAATACATTTCACCTATTTCATTGTGAAATCCTGTTTTTCTACATATGATTTCTTAATTTCCTTCATCACGTCTCTCAATTGTGTCTCTTTCTGTAAGCCTGCAATGATTTAAAGATGCTCCTGCTGCCTTTAACTATATATAAAGGAAAATAAAACTGAAAATGCACTTTATAGTGGTTATAATCTATCATAAGGGTGAATGAGTTGTCATGAATTGAACCGCCTCCCTCTCCTTTAAACGCCTCCCTCCACAGACGACCAACAATCATCTCAGTAGCAGCTAATAGAGATCAAAATGAGGGAAACAAAGCGGAGAAGAAAAGCAGATCTCCGTCTGCGGCTCAGAGGAAACCCTCTCCTGCTGTCTGCGTGTCTGTGCTGAATATTAAGCGAGGGCCGGATGATTTGTCCTTGTGTTTGTCCTCCTCTGATACTTCCTCTCTGGGCGTCACATCCCCCATGAAGAGGCTAATCTGCTCCCAGTGGGGGCTCCTCCCCGCTGAAGAGCTGAGAAAAAAACACTCAGGCGTTCACGAAGCCATTGTCCCCGAGACCAGTCAGCGGAGAGGAGACCGCGGTTCACACAATATGTCAGATAAATCTGATAATGTGAGCAAGTTTCAGGTCAATTAAAGCTACTAAAAACAGTGAAGGAAGGAAATATGTTGCCAGATTTGAAGATTTCATGCCTAAAGAAACCTTTACAAGATTTCAATCCTACGAAGGGGAAACAACAAATGCATTAAATCAGCTGTTAAGTTCATTTTTTTAAATTTTGGGATGTGACGACTCTGTGCTCATGTTCTGGTTATGTTTAGGAACAGAAACAACTTGATTAGGTTCAGGAAAAGATCATTTTTTATCTTAAAATACCTGATTCTCTCTCCACAAACATGGCTGGAAATTGTCCCGCTTACAGATCATGAAACACCGTCTAGAAACTTCTTTTCGAAGACGGCTCACCGGACCTTACACGTGCATTTTGAAAACATATTGGTTAAGCTCATATTGCAACACTTCATCATGAAATAACATCTCACAGAGACGATTAACAGCATCAACAGCACGCACAGAAATAAGACATGAATCTGCAGCTGTTCTAGAGTCTTTCACCCTTAAAATGCAGATTTTTTTAGCACAATTAAAGGCTTTCTTTCTCAGTAAATAAGTCGTTTTAAAACATCTTAATACTCAGAACAAGTGGGAGAGCTCACAGAGACCCGAGCAGCCTCCCTGCAGTCTTCGGGGGATTGAACCAACACGCCGGAACAAAAGAGCAGAAGCAGATCTGAAGTGGAGGCCGAGTTTAACGGAGCCCCGTCCGACTGTTTGATGTCCCCGGGGAAACGCAGGAATCATGTAAGCCCCCCTGTAATTTACTGTTTGGGGTTGCCTGGGTGGAGTTAATTCCCATGAGGAGCTTCCCCTTGTGTGTTTTTTTTTTTTATAAAGTCGGGATTTGTTAAGCCGCTCTCGTCGACCCCTCGCAGGTCAGGAGGGCAGAGGAGCAGCAGCGTGACCCTCCTCAGGACAGGAGGGGTCCAGATAAATGCCTGGAGGAAGAGACAGACTGTCAGAAACACGTCACATACAGGGAAAACTTCTCTTTAGGCATCAGCAGGAGTTTAAGGGTCAATGTGACATATTTTCATACAAGTTATCGTCTCTTTTATGGCTTGCTGATCTATAAAACACAATTTTTCAGTTTAATTTGCAGCAAAAACAGGAAATAGGTCATTTGTAATACATGAAGGTGTGAAGATGAACAATTAGTGACAGTCACACTGACTGAAAAGGGGAATCATAGAGCAGAAACTTTAGCTTTGTCACGAGATTAAACCAAAAGGAAGGATGTCACAGTTCTGTCAGAGCTTCCTGATTGATTATAAACCAAATATTCTCCCCAAAATTACTTTAATTGCAGGTTTTTGAATCTAAAACTGTCAAACTGGCAAAGATTTGTGAACTGTTTGCGGTTACAGTCAGTTTATGGTTTGGTGGTGTTTTCTTACTGGTTACACTGGAAAAAAATACACTGATCCTGAACCAGCTGAGCAGAACTACAGTCTTATATATCAGGTCTAATTAACTGTCGTCTCTCTTTGGTATTTATTATAAATCTAATGGCAAAGAAATGGCAAAATGTAGCTTTAACAGAGTGAGAATTTTCTTGGATTCTCCCCAAAACACACCCTGAGAAATGACGACAACTGCTGACTTTTGATCAGAGATCAAATCAGGGAAACTGCAGGATATTTTTGGACCGTTAGCTTAAAGAAATAAATGTCCAGACATGAGAAGGACGGATCATCAGATCATGTCAAGGGCCCCTAAATCATTCATAGTGTTGTTAAATGTTCCTGCACAAAAGCACTAGAAAAATCTCTAGTATCACCCCAAAACTGTGTCCTTTATCCTTTTCCCATGATCCCTCGCTGCAGACCCGCCTGCTCCGTCCCGTCCCCTCGACTTTGAGGTGGTCCAGACGTGCCGGAGGATTCACGGCGGTTCTTAACCGTCACGGTCAACTCAAAGAGCAGGTCGGGATTACCGGGGGGGTCTGTTTGCTCTCTGAGGCCCCTCTAACCTTCAACCTGCCCTCCAAACTGACACACTGACCGCTGCTATTGATGCAGTCAGCAGCACAACAGCACCCGAGACAATGTCAAACCATCCTTTCTATCTGTGATGAGCTTCGGGCTTTTCTCGCCGTGGACGGAGAGAAGTTAATTTTCATCAGCAAACAGCAGCATTTGGTGGGATTAATCCTCATCTGTTGCTCTTTTTCAGGCACAAATGATTTGAAATTCATGACTCAAGCCACAACGTAAAGTACCGCGGCCTCTGCTCATCTTTTTTCTGCAGCTTTTAAATATTCAAGTGATGGCCGAGCGTTGAATGTTTATACTTAAACATTTCCATGTGCTTTCAGGATCATCTTTTCCTGTCTTTTAAAGTATATTCTTATTAAAAGTGAAGTAAGCACATGCAAATCTGGACCTTTGTTCCCACAACGTGAAAGAAACACTCTGTCGATCACTACTACTTGTACTTTTTGACAACACTTTGCTCCTCAGACCTTCAATTCATACGGACAAACACAAAACACACTGTAAACAGGATAAAAAGTGTGTCTTCAGTATCTGAAATCAGAATTTCTCCTGGTAAGATCTGTTTGTAAAGCACCTCTGGGAAAACTACCTGTGTATCTTTAAATGTCTGTTTATCTATAGATTGATTGATATCCATGAAAATCAACACATCAAAACAGATATTGGGCGACTGGCTTATAAACATGATGCTTCGCAGGAGTGTAAATCTGCAGAAATGTGCAAAATTAGACGTGAATGTTTGTATTTTCTTTGACAGTTTGTTGCATGGTATCTGTATTATACACCATATGTATTGTTATATACATCCCTGTTTAAATAAAATTTTGATGAATGATTTGAAATGATCTTCCTTCTTCTTCTTCACACAGTTTCAAAACAAAAGTCATTGTTCAGAGCTGCCACGTCTCTTTAGTTTGTTTGAAGCTAAAACCCTCTAAACTTCTTTTTCTAACTCTGATTTTGCTACAATCAATCAAATTAATGCTATATATGTTCTGCCACCTGATGAAACAATAAAATATGACATACAAACTTGATTCTTAAAGTCTTGCTGATTTATAATGATGAGATTAAGGACTTGAAAATCTCTGAAAGTCTAAGTTTTGTTCTTTTTTACTCCTCAATAACTCAATAAATACATTATGATGTAATATTAAAGATCCCTGAGGGAGAATTCAAAAGCTACTCAGCAGACAAACTATATAAAGCAATAACTGCACATCAAAACTACTTCACGGCCTTTAAAAATGATCTTTCGGTAGTTTAGTTGTTCATTAAAAGCTTGTTCACTTTTATTACCTGACTGTTAGAATTGATTCCAGATGATTTATTATTCCTGACACGCATGAAAAGGGTTCATTGTCTGCGTGCAGCTGCTGCAGCTCATCATGTGTTTACGTTCGTGTGTCCAGGTCATAAAACACACACGTACTTTTTAAATGTTGTGACATTATCAGAAAAAGTACAGATGTATGTATAAAGTGTTGTTTTGGGGGGTTGTGTCGTGTTTTGTTGACAGAGCGAGGACATAATTGGCGGGTCAGGGAGCTTAATGCAGCTGAACTGAGAGCAGAGATGGTGTGTGATGGTGCAGCAGACATAAACAGCACTAATCTGCCCACGAGATGGACTCTGATCTGAATGATCTGCAGTGGCCAGTGTCAAAGCCAAAGGCGTTTGTCCGCATGCATTCATTGACGGGATCTGTTGGCTTTATTTGTCAACACGACTCGCTCAGCTCTGGTAATCTCCCCCTCCTCGCCTACACACTGATTGATAATTGATCTCTGTTCAAACAGGGCCTCTGTTTTTTGGGCCACAGTTGCCTTTGAATGCCAAACGAGTCATTCGGCCATCGTCCTCTCGCAGCAGCAGCAGCCCTAATCCCATAAACGAATGGGAATGAGTGTCGTCCTCTGCTGATGTCAACCTTTCATTCTGCCATTTGTCTCAGATTGTTTACTGATGAGGGGCCTCGACACGGACCGGGACACGACACAGAACCAGCTGCATGATGATGACTGAGCAGTTTTACATAGAAAGAAGTTATTAAAGAACAACAAAGTTTTATCCACTTTATACCTTATTTCCAACTTCACATATGATGTTTGTCAGTTTAGAAGGAAACTTTTCAGCTTTAGAAAGTTGCAGATTGTCTAAAAAATGTTGAAAATACGTAAATATGAAGACGACACGGCTAAACAGTCTCGTTAGTGGCGTCATCTTGTCAAACGCTCGCCAAAACTGTAACTTAAACATTGCTGAGCTGCTCCTGTATATCAGCATCTCACAGAAAACCGACTAAGTCTCCTTCGGCATCACTGCAGTCGTCAATACAAGCAGATTTATCGTGATTTTCACCTTTTTTTAGCGCCTTTTCTGAGCTGTTGGCGGCCATGTTGGTGTCTTTATTCCTCGACAAACCGCGATTTTCACGTTGTTTGCATTGTACTGGACGGAGCTTTAGACGCTTCCTCGCAAATTATTCTACTCCACGAGCTACAACACCCTCTAAAGAACTCGTTGGAACCAAAGAGTGCCTCAAAGGTACATTTTCAGAGCTAACCACATTTTAAAGAGCTGCAAGAGGAGCAGCAAAAAATGTCGTTATAACTCATATTACACGTATATTTAGGCGTTTCAGAGGCTGTAATGTTTCCCAGCCTGCCTTCACCCTGCCAGTTTTAAATTTCTCCTCCACCTTCGCGGTGAAGAGGATAGGTCAGCCGCTGATCAGCCCAGGCCCACGAGCAACACAATTTTATTTGTAAAGGCGCGACACGGGGGGAATGACATTTAACTTGTTATTATTTCCCGGAGAAGATTAATGATAAATTGTCCATTATTTTTCCTTAAAAGTGAAAGATAAGACTCACAGTCATTTGCCCTGCAGCCAGAGTGCCACCACTATGCAAAATGACAGCCAATTATCGGGGCCTAGTTTGGGATAATGACTTTACAATGAATCTTTTGATTGAAATGTAACTCGCTTTGGCCCCCTGGGCAAAGTGCAAAACAAAAAAAAATAAAAAAATGAATGAAAAGTTACAGAAACAATGAGCGCTTTATAACTGTGTTCCTCTCCTCCTCTGGGTCCCTCGCTCTCTCTCTCCACACTCCTCTTTAGAAGCAGCTATAGGAGAAAGGCAGAGATATGCATATAGTGATGGAAAAATTATTAAGTCGCGGAGGGCTTGCAGCAAACATAAATTAGCATATTCAGGGTAAATATGCAGACTATTTACGATAATAAGACCGGATTATTCAATTCAATGAATGTTAAATAGATGAGGAAATGGTATGTGTCTTATCTAGTCAAAGCTTCTATTCATTTTAATCGCTTCCCCCAATTGAACTCTTCATTTTTTATTCTCTCCGAGTTATTGTTCCCATTTCCAGCCCCGGCGATGGCACCTATGGGTCCCTGTGGAGATTTTCTCTCCCGCCGGTCACGTGGTTTTTAAGTGGCATTCACCTTATTCTCGGCAGAAATGGAAAGAAAGTCGACGTCACCCCGAGGCCAGCATCACGATAAGCCCCCCTTTTCATTATGCACAGGGGCCGATGGAGAACAAGATTAAATGGGGGGCCTCCTGTGCATAAAGGGCGGGAAACATACAAGTCATCTAGATTAAATAAAAAGCCATAAACAAAACACATTTGCTTTCTTATTGTGTGCATTAAAACTTTAACTTTAATCAGTTTGACTAAAGGTGTGTGTGTGTGTATTAACATGTTATAGTCAGGCTGCTGCTGCAGGAGCTTTTCCTCTCTTTCAACATGAAAAACACATTTTAAGCTAATTATTAATCCGCCTACATGTGGAACTGATAGAATTTAAGCCCTTTCAGGTCTTGGAGGGTTTACATAGAGATCGTTATGTAAAGAAATGTGTAATGTGGCTGTTGTTTCACACTCGCTGCACAAACAAGTGACTCAAGTGATGCACAGACTCCTGAGAAAGAGACAGATTAATGAATATATGTCAATAAATCCCATTAAAGTACCAACAATTAATCTTAAAAAACAAAAACGACTGATGAAAACATAGTTTCCTGTCATTTCCTGAAACAGCTGGTCACTGTAGTTTATTGATTAATTACTCAAACAGGAGGAAATAATGCAAGGGACTATTTTCAGCTGTGGATTAATACACATCTGGTTCTATAGATCATATTTACAACAGCAGTTATCAGTCATATAAATCATTTTTGATTGTATTTTGTTCTTGGTAGCAGCTGAATTACACTCAAACTACAAATGTCGGGAGGTGGAGAGACTTTCTGTGACTGTAAGTGTAAAAAAGGACATTTACTCTTGATGGATTTTTATGTTTTATGCCATTTTAGCAATATTGGAAAGAAACAAATGAGTTGAGAGGCGATTTATTATCTAAATTATCAAATGTATGTTATCAAAACTAGATCGATATTTGACTTTTAAATATCACGGTTATCATCAGTACCAGTGTAACGCCACACCTCTTATTTGGGATCCACAATAGATAAATAAATAAAAAAACAGCCAACAGTGCAGCTCACTGATGTGTTCTTAATACTAAACAAGTATAATAAACATAAACACAGAAGCCACAAGACTTCTTTTAATGTTCAATGATTTATTAATTACCAGCTTTACATCATATTCTTGCACCAGAATAAATAAATAGATTAATATGAGACCTTCAGCCTTTCTTGGATGTTTTTCCTCCTCATAGTTTAAAGTCATACAGCAAGAAAAACTGATCTTTATGTGGATTTCTTAGCTGTTCATTCATGTTACTGCCAGTTGTGTTGATACTCATGTGAACGTCTCCATCTAGTGGCTGAGAGGTTCGATAATGTTCGAGGTCATTTATAGAAATAATAATCTGCTGCCATCTTCTGTTGACATCGAGGTATCGAAGTTTTCATGTCAAACATACAAATATAAAGATAAACTTACAGTATGGGTAGTTTGTCAAACTGAAGTAAAAGACTTTGATCTTATGTGGTAAATTAAAGATGATATAATTAGAATTCTCAACATATTACAGATATTTAAAGGAAAGTGTGTTGTTGGGAATAATAGCCGATTCAAATATTGAATTATTAATTTTTGCATTTTTATTCTGCTGTCAGTTTTAGCGTCTTCAGTAACAAATAAAACTTGTTTGAATGTTGAGTCTGGTTCTGTTGCGGTTCAGGTTTTGTGTTTTCCCTCCTCGGTCACATGGTGGCACTCTTCTCTTAGTATTTCTGCAGGATAATGTTCATCATCAGTGCTGATGAAGCCTTCACAGACCTCTGACTGAACTGCTCAGCTTCATATTCATTCATTGTCATGTTAAATCATTTCAAAGTTAAAGCTCCTTAAATGTAAAGTTGAAGCTTTACTCTGTTAGTTGGACAAAACACACATTTTTAAAAAAGGTGTCATCTGATGAATTCATAACGAAGAAAATCATTGGCTGCAGCCTCGTATAAAATGGTTCAAAATTATCTTCACCTGCTGAAAAACCTGCTTTTACATTAATGCAAGACTCATAATGGTCGGATGAGATCATATATAACAGTATAACAGTGTAAGTCATAGCAAAAAAGGAAAGAAAATCAAAGGTGAGAATGTTTTACAAGGTTATATTTCCACCCAAAATCTGAGACACTGGATCCGTCTCAGAATGCTCGTCTGATATTCCTCCATTTCATGTATATTCCAGATCAATACTTCTGCAAATTGCTAAATTACCATCTGCTGTGGGCAAAGATACCTTTTTAAAATTAAAGTGAGGGGTTTAAAACAGCAGCTGCAGCTTGTGGATTTATGTGTAATATCTATACTTTTAAATTAAATTGCCTTTATTTGAGTGTGGATATCTTTTTTGCTGAACTCTCTCATGTCTCCTCATCAATAATCACTGACCAAAAAATACATGTTCTTGATTCTTTTAAAACACAATCCTACTAAAATAACATTTTAATGTGAGAGCTTTTCTTGTGAGAGCAGGTTCTGGTACTTCTACTGAAGTGAAGCATCTGAATACTTAAACGATCAGCGTCCATAAATGATCAGTCATAACAGCAAAGCGGCGGGAAGCCACAGCAGGCAGCAGCATAGTGCTGACATTCATCTGAATTAAAAGAGGAAAACAAACAATGAATCTTTAAAAAGCAGGTGATGGTGAGTAAAACTCACTAAACTCAAGATATAAACTGAATCTGGGAATAACAAGCCAGCAGTTGTGTTTGGTTTTTAAACTATATAAAAGGAAATAAAAAAAGAAAAGCCTGCATCTCCGTCTCCATCCGCTCCCTCCTCCCTTACACACTATAAAAAAAGCCCTGACATTAATTATTTGCTGTTTTGCAGGCGGGAGTCTGCCCTTTTGCTAAAGGGAGTCATTTATCCCTTCGCATGATGCCTGAAAACAAATGAGCAAAAAAACAACGATGCAGATGATTAAGAGGATTTCCTGACAGCTCATCAGGAAACCCACAGTTCAGATTGATTCACACAGGCGTCGAAAGTTAAAGATGTTTAAGGGCTGAAAATCATCCGCCTGCCTGACAAAACGACGACTGCTCTGCAAGTCAAGTGGTCTCCATCCACAGGTTGTCGTGGTAACTGTCAGTCTTGCCACCTATGGGAGCAACTTGATGTCGGCAGAGCCATCCGTCGCCTGATGGAAGGGGCGACTTGAAAGCGAGGCATGTAAAACAGGGGTCGCAACATCAACAGCAAATTGCTAATCGCTTCTCCACTTCTGAACAATAACATCAATAAGGCGAGGCTCCGTTACCTGGGGAGACCCTTTTACCTTTCATCCCTGTGAATGAAGCTAATGAGAAGAAAAAAACAAAAAAAAACAACCTGTGTTTGTTTTCTTTGATACTGTAAGAGCTTTTTCTGCATCAAGGGATCTCTGGGACAGAAATGTATCGTGGTTTTAATGGCAGACATCCCTGTGGTCGAAAAAGTACTTCATCTTTGTTTCTAATCTCCACAGGGAACATTACTGGAGTTCATTTCAGACTCTGGGTTTTTGTTCATGCTCTCCCTCCCTCCCTCCTCCTCCTCCTCCTCTCTATCATTTTCTTTTACTGTTATTTTGTCCTTCTCCAGCTCTGTAAAAAAAAAGCCCTCGGGGAGATGTGAGGGATCCAACTCTCTCACAATGCTGCTTCAGTCTCGGCTGGAGTGGTTGTGTACGCCGAGATGAAAAAGAAGAAAGAAGAAAAGGAAAAACTTGCAGGCTTCTTCCGGTCTGAGGTTGTTTCCTGAGAACAAGAACCCACAATTACAGTCTGAGCACCAGCCGACAGTGCGTCTTCCATCCTTAGCGAGACCCCTGCTGAGAAAACGTTTTGTTCCAGGACGAGACTTATCCTTTTAAATGACGCGCAGAGGAAAATGACAGCACATTAACGCACCTTTAAAAAAGGATAATAGCAATCATGACAGACAGCGTGATAACACCTCATGAGGAGAAGAGCCTCCTCAAGTAACTTTTGTCAAGTAATTTTCCCCTCCAGTGGATTTATGAAGGTTTTAAATGGATTGTGATTTGTTTCATTAATCTGCACTCACGGTATGATAGAAGAATGAGAGTCCACAGGCATGAAAAACCAAGGATGTGCTGAAAGATTTGATTTAGAGACAGAAAACATGTGTTGGGTTCAGGAAAACACCTTGTTTTGACCACAAACATGGCTGGAAAAGGTCCCGACATCGGCCTAAAATGTACCCAGTTTTGTTCAAGCCCCAAGGAACAGCACCAGGCTTCACAACCAATCTGACATACTGACTTAACTCTGGAATTACAACGTCATCTTATGCACACATGCCCAAAAAAAACTTCTTCGGACGTCTCTAGCTCAAACTACTTGACATAACTCAGGGAGATTAAATACACAGGATACAGAACAAACTGGAACCAGAGAATCCTGCAGCAAAAAGACAGATTTTATTAAAAACAAGTAAAAGAAAAATTGAAAACTAGGGAGTCTGATAAGTCCTCTAAACACAGGACATAAAGGAGGGATGAAATGAGAAAGTTACTTTATAAAACAACCAAGAGAAACCAACAAACACTTTAAGTCATATGGGGAAAAGCTGCACTACCAGAGGAGTCGGTGTAGAGTCATGCATAAAAAAGGGATCTGCACAAACTATAAAAGTAATTTATGGGCAAAACCACAAGCACGGAACAATTTTAAACTGTTTGCATGGTTTGCACAGCGAGCTGCGGTGACTTAAACCACACCAGAAACACACACATGAAAGATAATCGACCCATCAGGAAGTTAGAAGCTCGCCACAAATCTAACGCTGGGAAACACAGTGGCTGCCTCCTCTGAGGTTGTCTTTGTTTTAAACAATAAAAAGGAAAACAGAAGCAAATTAATAGACCAAGGAAAACTTTACAGCCAAACACATCATAAAAAATAAATGAAGTGCTTCTCCTCGCAGTCTTTTCCCTAAATCAGAGGTGACTGGAAGCTTACAAACAAAAGGGAATCTAACAAATATGTAATTTAGCGACTCCCTAATTTAGCATCATGAGCTAAAAAAACAAACATTTCATAATCATACAGTTCCACTATTCTCTCAAATTGTGCATTTGCTCATGCTGACCCTCAGGTGTGTCTCACTGCAGGCAGGAAGGCCCAGGTGAGTCCACACCCCTTTTTTGTATAAACTCCGCCCCTTCCCTGGCTAGACTTCCTGTTTCCTTCCCTTCCACGTTTATGTAATTTATTCAAGTTTTCTTGCTGTTTGCTTTAAGAATTACATCCCACTTTGACTTCTATTGTCTGCTGCGTATCTGCATGAAAATGTATGTGTGCTGTTGTGCTATTCTCATTCAAATCATCATTATAAACTCATGGGAACACGTTTACAGGTCGTGTGTAAGCTCTAAATGTGTACATCTCTGTGTACACACATGCAGATTTCAGTGTTTGAGCCTCCCGTTCACGTCCCACTGATAGTTTCTCCCGAGGCGAAATCAGTGGGAGCCGAAACCTCCTCGTATTCTTAGCCCTGCACAGTCCATAACATATCAATTATCTCTGATTACTGCTCGCCCTCGGGGCAGCACTCCTGCTTCTGCTATTATATCATCCCTCTAAACACCACTAGAGTACCCTTTTTTTTTCCACCCCGCCGCAGCGACACTGTGTAACTATTCATTCATTAGATCTGAAGCTCCAGAGTCTCTTTAAAGCCTCTCCATCCGTCTGGATCTCACACTACTTCATGATGCCTCACATCTTCCTAACCCCATACTGTGATGGTGGCTCCCGTCTCCTAGCAACCAGCCCTCTTAGAGGAGGTGACAGCATTTGAGTGGGCACCCTCA
>CAEMYA010000211.1:2147036-2185586 GCA_903131615.1 Diplodus sargus
CTAAACACCACCAGCTCCCCCCCATCACCACCACCACCACCTTTCCCTTCATCATCCGGATGCTCTTCTAGTCAAGTAAACACACCTCGCTCTGTGGTGCAAGTCTGCTTCACGGGCTCAGCATCCGGGTCAATGTGTTAGTTAGAATTCAATACCTCAAATTAAACCGGACGGAATATGGATTGTTCTTTATTTGTGATGCAGGTACTGAAGTCAGGGAGCTGGTTCAGGTATCAGCCACGACGTGAGCGCACACGAATCCACCGTGACTTACAATCATTTTGTCGTCGCAGGCTGCAAACTCCTCTTCACTTCCTGTTACTTGACATGAGAATCATTCTGATGATGAACAGGCAGCGAGATCACTTTGGGGGGGAAAAAAAGAGAACTGGTATCAGATCTGTTCCAGCAGATACTGAGCTGAGGTTTCTGACTCTGTAAAGCAGGAAGTGTTGGTAGTCAATTAATCAGTGCTAATTGGTTCTGGCTCTGCGGGAAATGTATAATATAAGCTTGTCATTTTAACGGGTTTCAACATAAATTCATCACGTTTGCAGGTTTTTCAAGTGAGTGAGGGTTTTAAAAAGCTGGTCACAATGTATCTTCTGGTTTTCATATGTTTATTAATCTTTAACAAAAACACTTTTGATAAAGTAACATTCTCGATAAGGTTCCATTAAAGGGTCAGTGCGTAGATTTCAGGAGGATTGGTTGTTCGAAAGTTTCATAATCAAGTTTTCACAGGTGTGTTACTCAAGAAAACGACCATACAGGTCGACTGAAAGCTTCTGATCACTACGCATATTTACGTTTCTTGTTTGGTGGCGACCTCTAGTGGCCGAGGTTATCATTATGGCAGCAAAGGAGGAAGTCAGGACAAGTATTATACTATATAGCCTGTGTCGTGAGGAGGTCGAGGGCAGACTGATTGTTCGACTTAAGTAGAGCACTTTTCACCAGGAGTGTCTTGAGTGAAAGTGGTTGGAACTTTTAACTAACTGACGTAGTAAACTTCCATTCAAATGTAAACTTTACCGACTTTATCTAATGTTGGGATGTTCCTGACTGAAGTTACAAAAGTAACGTAGATGTTTTAAACCAAACCACGATGTTTTCCTAAACCTAACCAAGCTGTGAGCTTACAACGAAGATCTGGCAGCCTGTTGCCGGTACGCTGTTTTACTTTGTTTATATGTGGCGGACCCTGCCACCTTTCTTGTTTCCGCCAGAGTTCTTGAGACCTCATTTTCCTCTGAGAACAGCTTGTTTATTCACTTATGGAAACAATATCGACACAGTGTCTCTTTAAGGAGCCGGAAATAATGAATTTCCATCCTCAGTCGACCACAAAGTTCAGCTCCAGATGTTGTTTACTCCTCTCAGTTTGTGATGGTTAAGGGGATTCATGTTTGGCCTCCGCTGAACTCTACTAGTTTTAAAAGGATGCTTCTGTTAGTTGGGGGAATTTGAGCCATATAAAGACGCGATTCAGGCTTGTTTTTCCTAATGTACTGAATGGACGCGTGTCCTCATTGAGAAGATGCCTTTGAGCCATTACAGCATGATGTGATTATTATTTCATCATTTCATATGGCTGCACAATATGTCATGTTGTCAGTGATTCCAGTGCAAGTCAGAGCTCCGCTGACTGTTCACATGTCACATTTCTAATCTAAAGAGATGATTAACAGATATCCAGGAGATAATTTCTCACTCAGACATATTTCTGACGCTTGCCGGCCGGCCGGGATCCCTCAGAGGCTTCAGATGTAAATCACACCAGGCTGCGCTTCACATGCGGGCTGGCTGCTGCCTGGAGCCACACTGGTAAAATGACGTGAGTGGTTGACGATGCTAAATGGCAGCACTTGAAATAGCCTACCTGCCAGCCTGCTCACCCACTTGCTGATGCGATCACGACCCTGTTAAGAGCGCTTTCAGCACCGCGGCGCGCTGGACAGCTCCTCCGCCTCGGTTTTGGGTTGTTTTTTTTACTCTTGGACGAGAAAAAAGTGGAAAATTGAAACACTTGATTTTATTTGTTAGGAGCTTTTTTCCCACTTGAAGGAGCTTAAACTTTACAGTCACAAAGGGGGAAGAGATGGATATTGACCGACCGTCAAATGTCACCTTTTTTGATTTTGTTGGAGGAGTTCAGCTCCTCCAGGGGGAGGACACCAGGACCGCCATGCCCGTCATCCTCATCGGGATCTGCGTGTCCGGAGCAGTTGGGAATTTGCTCGTTTTGCTGATCTTCATCCGCGACTTTAGGAACGGAAAGGGCTCCGAGGTGAAGGCGCTGCTCGCCTCCCTGGCCTCCACGGACCTGGTGATCCTGCTGCTGTGCGCTCCCGTGCGCGCCGTCACCTACTACAAACAGACGTGGACCTTGGGGAGTTTTGTCTGCAGCACCACGGACTGGTTCCAGCACTCCTGCGTGGTTGCCAAAACTTTAATCCTCGCAGCCTCCACCAGAGCCAAACACACGTTCGTCCCCGGCGCCGCCACGGGGCCCCTGTCCAGCCCGACGTGGATCCACGGAGCCCTGGCGTTCATTTGGACCGTGTCGATGATGTTCCCGATCCCCCAGATGCTTTTCGCCTCCGTGGTGCAGCGTGGCCGCGACACTATCTGCGTCTCTGAGATGCCAGTGTGCGCGTCTAACTTCATGAGTTTATTCTACAAGATCTACCCAACCGCAACCTTCCTGATTCCGGTCACCTTTACGCTCGGCTACTACACGAAAGCGCTGCACTCTGCGGTGAACCACGCGCCAAACCCGCGGCACCAGAGCAAAGTTACGCTGGTTTTATTGTGTCTGAGCGGCGCGCTCGGGCTCATGCTGCTGCCGGAGTGGGGGACGTTCACCTGGATCAGACTCGGGTACAACAAACCTCCCGTGGGGTTGATCATCTTTGCGCAAGTGCTCCTTTACGCATGCAGCGCCTTCTCTCCGGTGATCCTCATGACCATGTACGACGACGTGCGCCAGGGACTCGTCACCATCTGGTTCACCGCGACCTGCAGAAGCTCGAAGCAGCTCCCGAGGATAATCTGTCCGAAAACGGAGGGAAACGGAGCGGAGGCGGGAGCCAACGCCGTCGCCAACGCGCTCTCGACGGAGGGGGACAAGACCATCCCGGACCTGGAGCACTTTTGGACAGGGCGCAGGAACACGCAGGTCGAGGAGGAGCAGGACCCGGTTCCGTGGGAGCGAGAGGAGAAAATGTTGTAGTGAACCAGACGTGAAAGTGTTGTTGTCTTTTTTTAAAAAGTTAAATCAGCTGGTTTCTAGTTTGTTTGCCCCACAGTGCAGACCCTCGTTGAGTAGTGGCCTGTTCGCTGTCGTGAGCTTGATTAGATGTAAAAAATAAAACTTATCATGTTTTGATGTTTCACATATTTCTACTATCTATATTGAATATTTGTCAAGTAGAAAAACACCTTCATTAGTGGAGGTTTGTGCACATGTGAGGCCAGTGTAAATACCCACCGAGCATCCAGGGGTGTGTTGTGATTGTGTACGTGTGATGAAATAAAAACATTCTCAAATATGGACTGCTCTGTTTTTTTATTATTATCATTATGTATTTCCTATAAAACACTCAGCTCTCCTTAATCACGGATAATAAAAAAACACAATGCAACCATCAAATCTCTCCATTTAATTCAATCAGGGGGGTTATGAGATGACATGCACAGTGAAAACATTTAAATCATTTCTGCATTATTAAATTCAGGAACTAATCCAGCAGCATGTTTTAAGGTCAATCACGATATTTTAGTTTTAGCAAGTAGATTTGAGGACACCAAAGGATGTAAAGGTGCATTATGTGGTTTTATTATCATTATTTTTCACAGTTTGAAGCTGTTATAGAACCAACAACCAGGAAGTTTGACTTGAAATTGCATTTTAAACTGGTTCCATCAGTATTCAGGATGTCTACACAAACATATAGTTAATTAAATTAGTTATTTCAGGGTTTAGAAACAATAAAATGTTGTATAAACTGTTTTAAAGTTGCAGTTGGTGTTTATTAACCCTTAAAGGCACTCGATAATCAATTTATAAGAATCTCATTGATCCATTTACCATTTATTGATGAGGGTTATTATGAAGAGTTACCTTGTATGTATATTTGTAAGGCAGATGCCACAATGTAGAAGTAATCTGTTGCATGTAAAAGTCCAAAAGTAACGGCATCAAAGCATACTTACAGAACCAAAAGTAGAAGTACTCATTACGCAGGATTCATTAAGATGCATTAATGTTTACAGTAACTCACAAATACTGCTGTATTATAATTTAAGTGCAGTACACTTCCTTGAGTACAATTTTGAGGTACTTGCACTAAACTTGAGTATTTCCATGTCCTGCAACTTTATACTTCCACTCCACTACATTCTGGAAGTAAATATTGTGCTTTTACTCCACTACATTTATTAAATATCCTTAGCTGCTAGCTACTTTGCTAATTACATGATGCATAAGAGTAAACAGCACGGTTAGCTGTGCAGCTAGCGCGTTAGCCTGGACTATCACCAGTGTGCTTTCAGAGCCAACAGATCAATGCTGTATCCACTGCCCTCCACTCAGTCTCTACACACCTTGAAAACAACAACAATCTTGATGAAGACATTGTTGTGGTTGGATATATAGTGGATGACCACCTCCACCCCACATGACCTGCATTAAGAGTCTAACCTTTCACTGGTCGTGGAAAGGAACCAGCTTTTAGCCGTCTGTGTGTTTACCAGTAAAGCAGCGGCCGCCTGTGGCTCCGACGCCCCGGCAGATTTGACATTTTAGTCTGCCTGAGTGAAAAGAAAGGTTACAGGTTGAAGAGGAGGAGAAAAAAAACAAGCCTCCAAAGCTCTTGAGCATGATTGTGCTCCCGCATATAATTTATTCATTGACAATAGACCATGTCTTCAAATGTCTGGCCCTGGGTCACTTCATTTTCCGCTTTTTTATGATTCGCTGTATTTTTAGAGTTCTCTCCCATGGGAGGAAACCACACCGAGTCACATCTTTTTTAGCCAATCAAGGAGTCGACGGCATCCTGAACGTAATGTGTAGTTTAAAGGGATGAAAAAAATACAGTTTATGGCGATAAAACATGTGTACACAGGAAGCACTGATGTAACACTAATCACACCCCCGCAGACAAACAAATAAACAGGATAAAACCTAATTAAAGGCTTAAAATTGAAGTTTTTAACCTGCTTTTAAAACTCAGAGGGCAAAAGCAGACTCACCAGTTTTTGTTTTAATCCCTCAATATAAAAATGTAAATTACACAGCACACTCCACATTACACCAAACCGGCCATTTATCTCTTTTTAGACAGGAAGTAGGACAGGAAACTTCACTCTGAGGATCACCAGACTCCATTTGTATATCCGTCTAATTTAATCCAAAAGTAGTAAAACAAAGGGCTTGTTTGTGTTCAAATGATCTGCACTGACAAACAACGGTGGACTGTGGAGAATGAGTTCAGGACTCTCACAGCCTGAGGACTGAAACTGCTAACATCCACTTCTAGTTATACCTGAACAAGATTCTCTCATTCACTGATAAAAGATCTGTTCCTTCACTTCAGTGCTTTGACCAGAACGTACTTATCGTTTCTTTTCTCCATTGCTGTTGGTGAAAATCTGCCTTTGTAGGTTAAAAAACCCCCGACAGATATCCGACCTCTGACCCCAACGGTGTTAGTGCACGTCTGAGCTTTCTAAAACCTGGATCACGGGCACTATACCGTTCAGGCAAACACAACCTTTATGCACTTAGTAGAGGATCATGGTCGAGTTCAATACACTTCCTCATAACCCAGAGCGATCTGTGACAAGACATAGATACAAAGATACAGCTGTGTTTGAATGAAAAGGAAACCAGCCGCCAAACATCCCCCACTTTCCCATGAAAGGAACTGTTTACAATGATTTTATGAGATATTTAACGCTCTCAGAGGAGAGGGTGGAACGGGATGTAAGCATTTCCATCTTTGCGTAGAGATTCATTCATCTCTTACAAATGTTGCAGCGCTGTCACAACAGTGTCGTCTCCCTCGACGCAAAGCATATTCTAAAGATGTTGACATGTGTCGGGATAGAAGTTGGATAAATCGACAAGCAAATACTTAATATTTCCAGCAGATATTTAGTCCTCCAAGCAAATGATCATGTTACTCTCAAAATACTCCAGCATGTTAAGCTAATTGGTCCAGTGTGTCAAACTAACCTTTGTTCATAATCACCTCCTGGAGCCTGACGTGCTCTATCCTTCACATATGGACTGGTTTGATGTCTGTGGAGCATTTCCCACAAAAATATTGGACAAATAAATCCCAAAAGCGACAACATGTCACTTATATTCCTCCCCAGTCTGTGTCAACTTCACCCTAGCAAGAACCAAAGATAGGCTAGCATGAAAATGCTAACATTAGCTGAAGATAAACATTTCCGATCTCCAACAAACAAACATCACCTTAACTTTTTTTAAGAGGCGACTGCTAATAGATGCATAACAAAGTCTTAATAAAGCAACATAAAAAGGTTTAATGCTGACATAAATGGTAAGCTTTTAAATCTCTTGTGCAGTAACATAAACATGTTATTAGGCATCTTATAAGGACTTATAACCTATAACCTCGTGGTTGTTACAAAGACCTTATAAAGCTTTTCTCACTTGGGATTCATATTTTCTAAAAGAAATGATCCACGTTGCAACGTTGCCCCTGCAGTATGTGGCGATATCCATTAACTCAGTCTGAGGAGCAATAATGAAGCCTCTTATGTAATAGTGTGTAATTCAGCCACAATGCTCTGTTCATTTGGCCATTTAAATGAAAAATGCTGGACTGAAGAAAATTGAAATGCCCTGGGGATAAAGTCTATAAGGTTCCATGATGGGGGAGGCGGATGAACTCCCTTTCCGGTTCACATGATATAAATATTCTTAAATATTGATAAGTAGTCTTCATATGGCGGTGAAGAGGTTGGCTGGCTCCGCTGCAGACTGAACTGCTGAACTTTCACCTAGCTCTGAACTCACACCATGTTAAAGCAGTCGGGTTGGATCAGCAGGAGGATTTGATGACTGATGTGACTTCAGTTATGCTGAGAAATCACTTGTGTTGATCCCAAGCGGTCAAGTTCACGTCTGAGCGCTCACAGGAGGAACAGAGTCGGATTATAAAAGCTTTGAAATGCTTTGAAATGCAACAAAGTGGCAATGGCTTTAAGTCAATTTTCCATCTATTTTTACAACATAAGTTCAATAAAAAGGGTTTTATTTAGTGCAACTTTAATGTTCATAAATTAAATCAATGCAGACTTATAGATAATTCTTACATATTATTTCAATTATTATTCATTATTTAGGTATTATACATCACTATTAGTATCACACTTCTTTAATCAATACACATTACAACACATTTTACTTTTTACTCAGATTATTTTATCTGATAACATTAATTACTTCATGATTTAAGATTTATTTCACAAAAAGATTCATAAAGAGTTTTAAAAATATGATGTTTTGGGATAAATTAAACTGCCTGCAGCTAAAATGATTTCATTTTATGGTTCTGGCTTAACAAACGTGAAGATTTAAAGCTATTCCTTTCAATGGTTTGAATTTTTCTGATGTATTTTACGGTTTTGAGTGAACAAAACAAAAATTGTGAAGGTATCATTTTGTGCTCTGGGCGATCATGACAGCATTTCTTAATGTTTTCAGAACATTACAAAAAAATAATCAGTTGAATGTAACTACAAAGGTAAAATCCTGCTTTTGCATGTCGCAGGTGACATTTTTCTGATTATTCTGCACACTTTTCGAATGCAGAACTTGCCAAATTGACTCATGTCTGCGTTGCCCTACATGACAATCTTGTATGCCAGATATTTGTCCCAGTGCGCCGTGGTTTTACAGCTAAAGGCCTCTGAAAAGCGTACAGTCCTGCTCTTTTATTGAGATGTACATGGTGTTTTTTCTCCTCGCTCAACCGTGATGGATTGATGCTGCTGCCTCGGGCTCTGGCTTTATTCGTACCCTCCTTCCTACAGAAGAAGAAGGTTTGCCCTGTGAGATATGAAAGGACCGAAGCAGACTTGAGTCAAATAGGACTCACAAATAGTGCAGCATTTGTTCTGAGCTGCAGCAAGGGTCACCGGGGTTGGATTTTGTGTCTGGTTTATCTGCCATACTCTGATCTAAACTGATTCATGCGCTCTAAAATGATGCTGCATGTATCAAACCTTTCTCATCTAGTAAATCTATCATCAGTCATTCAAGGTTTGTGCTCGGCGTCAGGATTACTGTGTCAGCTCAATTTTTTGACAGTGTTTCTAATCCCTGACAGACACAATACATACAGTAGCCCTGATTGTTTAAGGGGAACTGTAAGTTTAGGTAAGGTGAAGCTTTTCGTGGCTCCAGAGGAAGCTGCATGTAATCTTATAAATTGCCTCCAGTTGCATTGTGGGTAATGAAGGCATCTGGATTCAGTCAAACATTGCACTCCTATAACAATGTCAGACTTATTGACAGTTTAAAACCAAACTACGAAGAGAGATATCACCTCTTTCATTACGCACATTCTTCCTCGATTTCAAAACCAGACGTTTACCCACAATGCCGCACAGCCACGGAGTGACATCACTGGAGGCCATTCATCAGATTATATGCCTCTGGAGTCACAATAGGATTTATGTAGTAGTACTCCCTAAAACCCGTAAACACACTTTAATGTGTACAGTTGGTGAAGTTTCCCTTTAACTCTCAAAAATGTAAGCAAAATGTCTTTAAAGCAGAAATCATCATGATGATAAGCATCTTTGTTTTGTTGCCGTGACATGTTTTGCATTCTCAGCTGAGTTTACTCAAAAAGAAACAGAAGACGTTGAGCAGTAAAGGCCCCCAAACGCTGAACAGACAAAGACAAGAGCAGCACCTTCATGCAGAAACAACAAAAAGGAAACGCATGCAAGGAAAATGTCTCAAACTGATTCCAGCCCACATGGTTTGACTGACAGGCAGCGCAAAGCAACCACAGCGAGGAGCTCCCTGCAAGATAAAACAAGTCACTTTGGGGCATCGCTTGAATTATTTAGAGGTTTGAAGTTGAAACATAAAGAGGTACTCTAGTAATTTAGTCATGTGCCGTCACAGGAAAGTTTGAGGACACTTCTCTGGAGCCACAGAAGAAAAACAAACTGATCTCACAGACCGAGCAGTTCTCATGAAGAAGAAAACTTGGGAAAAATTGATGAAGTGGTGCTTCAAATCACAAATTCTCCTCTATAGCTTCATGTTGGAAATTAGGTCAATTACTGCATTTATAATGCAATCAGACGTTAAGTGTTTATTTACAGGATAAGGGGCATTTTAATCATGAATAATCTTTACATTCAAGCAGTGCAATCAAACATCTTTACTCTCTGTGCAACTGAACTGCAATATAATCAACCGACATCCTGCCTGATGACGTAATCCTTCCCACAATCCTCCTGTGATTCAGATCATCGAGATGCTCCTCATGTCGTTTAATTAGATTGTGAAGATCTCAGGAGGGATTTCATGTTTTTAATGCATATTGTGTGTTACTGAACAGCCACATACATTAGACTCCTCCTGACTCAGTGAGTGAGACAGTGGCGCCACCTTCTGGTTTAAAATGAGCAGAGATCATGATGTCACCTGGTTAGTTCCACTTCTGGTGCTGTAAAGTTCTGATATGCCTATAATTTAGTCATATAACCGTGCTGTTGTTCTTATTCAGCAGATCTCTGGATTAAAACGCAGAATGGCAGACACATCTGTTGCCCCACCATTCGCTTAATCCTTTTACATCCCTTTATTTTTTGCATGGGACCAATAAAAACTCATCTTATCTTGATACATTTCATGATCGAGCTGCAAGAGTATGACGGCAGTGACAGTCAAGATTAAAAATAAACTGGGGAGGACATAAAAGGTCTTCAATAATAAAATATGCTTCGAGAACATAAAGACATAATTTACAAAGCAGAAGAAAAGATGATATCATTACAGAAACAGCAATACAAGTTCGGGGAAGGCAACAACACGAATTGTGAGCTCATTACAGAAGCAATAAAAGACTCAAACACTGAGATGCGAGCAGTGATTTAAAGATCTAAAACACGTTTATTATTTCAGCAGATTTAAACACCATAATGCAGCACAACAGCACCACAAACCTGGGACTCAAACATACAGTCAGGGATGCTTGAGGGGCCTAAAGGGAAGCCATTCACTGGTTGTTTGTTAAATGCCATGCTTTCATTTTCACTTCACTGTCTACAGTTTATATTGCACTAGCTACCAAATTAACCCCTCCTTAGTGAAATTAACCAGGGAGGCCTCAGCTGCACCTCCATTACATTGAATTATGTCAATTGAATGTGTTGTGGTGCGCACTGATGACAAGGCAGCACCAGTGAGGTGGACACAGATATGAAAAATATGGATTAAAGATGATGGCGAGTATGAATAAACAAATGTTTCAGCTGCAGTTGCTCATATTCAGTGCATACAGAGATAATCGTGATTAAATGTGGATTAGGACGTTTGAAATCTGGGCTGCATACTCATAAATAAATATGTAATAATAACAGCAGTGGTGTAGCTGCTGTACATGTACCTGAGTATTTCAGTGTCATGCCCATAATCTGCATGTGGAAACTAATTGATTTACAGCTAATAAAAAATTAATGCTTTGTTTACCACCCATTAATACATAAAGTAATTAGATATCAGCCTATGGGAGTGTTACTGTTATACTGGATGACTGTTTCAATCTATAATGATGCATTATAGTTTAGAAAATGTAACATGGAAGAAATGAATGCACACATTCAAGTTCATGTGCCTCAGATGTGTGCAGTACTTGAGTAAATGTACTTAGTTACTGTGTATGCATAAACAACACCGTGTGTCCCCTCCTCTCTCTCATGTGAAGGGATTAGGCTCAGGGATTAGAGACAGATGTAAACCAGAAGTCGAGATCCAATCTAGTTCTGCTGCCATCACAGCAGAGGAAGTGTCACGGCCGGGGTCAAGATTAAGCAAGCCCCGCCTTCTTTTACATCCTGGTCTCGTTCCCATTGGCCCGCTGCTTGAGCGACGGCGCCGTCGACCAATAGGAACACAGAACGGGGACCTGCTGGGGAACCGCTGCGCAGATGTGTGTACAGAAGACAGCGCAGGTTTTGCTGAGAGCAGGAATAATCGTTTGAGAGGCAGTCACGAACCGCTGAGGCACTAAAACACGCAAGGTGAGCTTTATATTGTGTGTCATTACGATAATGATATTAATTAAGTGTGTTGTGACGTAGAATTCGTGTTTTATTGTGAGTTTAATCGCCTGTAAACTCGCAGGGAGAGCGGTGACATAGCTAGGTTGTCTCGTATTTGTTCATTTAAAGTAGCCTGCTTACTTTAATATGCTAATTCCTGTTTGCCAGGATCATTTTCACAACATATTTGAGTTATTTACGTGCAGCTTTCAGTCTCTGTCGTTTGTGTGCATGCTTTGTTAAGACTGCCTCTCAGTTTGACCCAGAAATGCGGTATTAAAAGTAATTCTCAGGATATAATTCAGTACAAAACAGGCTTGTGTGGTTTTATATTGTCGTTTGTGTTTGTATGCAGCCTTTTAAGACAGTTATTTTACCCCTAAATATGATTAGAAAGCACATTTTTGCGAGATAATAGAATAATGTGCACGTTCAAATCTCTCATAAAGTCTTTTTTTGTTAGTGTGGAAACATTTAAAATGATTACCAGTCATTTTAAGACAGTGGGGCTTCTTATTAGTCATTTCCTTATACCAACGTGCAAGTCTGATGTGCTCCACTTTCACTTCTTGTCATCTCTTGCATGCTTTTATTCCTGAGACATGAAGCAGCAGCTGTGAGATTTTACTAGAACAGATCTGCCATTCATGAAATCTGATCTACGGGTCTTGAATAGCGAAGAAGGACTGGCAAGAGAAGGGCCGTCACGACCTGCCAGTTTAGAGGTCATTCATTTGTCCCAGTCCGGCATAATTCGCCCTTGTTTCAAGGTGCTTTTTGTCCCCTCTCACACCACCTTCCTTGTCTTGTTAATCTGCAATCCCTCATCGCTTTACACTTAGATGCATGATTGAAAATTGCATGCACACTCACGCACAAAATTCCCACAGTCCTTTTAAGGGCCTGAACACAGCGCAGTACACCTGACAAACTCAGTGTGTGTGTGTGTCAGGTAAACCATGGCCTCTGAGAGCTAATGATACAAGGAGGGAGACTTTGCTCTTTGGTTGCAGCCTCCTCTGACATTTATTCCATTACGAGAAGCGAGTCTGGCTGCAGTCCCACGTTTACACCAAACTTTCACATACAGCTCTGTTTGACGGGGCCTGTGCTCTCGGGTTTGTTCCCCCTGACTGAAATCTGACAACAGATTACTCCAGCTGACTGTTTAGGTCCAAACACAGTGAAGGTTTTAAGCTGTATTCAATACAGAAAAGGGTACCCAAGCTTTCTATTTGACCCTGAGAAGCATGTAAGAATGTGTGGGTGTGTTTGGCAATTGAGACTGTCATGCTGCACATTTAAAGTTCAGATATTAAGCTGGAGCGTCGGGGTGATTAATCAGTGACTAGTCTGGGCCTGTTCTCTTTCTCCTCACTCGAGACAACTGCAACCTTGAAATGTTTCTGAACTGTGTCCACCCCTTTTCAGAAAGAAAGCCATTCTTCTTCCTAAACTGAATTGAAAAGGAAAATGTGATTCTTTCCTGTTCTCCCATAGCTGCAGGCTGGCTGGTCACCACTTTCACTTTCGGTTTCATTGAGCAAAAAGTCCCTGAAATGTGTTTGTGATCACCCAAACAAAGAGCTTGTTTGATCCTGTCTTTTTGGGTACTTTCACATCTCACACGTAGTAACTGTTAACCGTAGAAGAAGGGAATGTGGCCAGGCTGCCAACAGAGCTACAGTTACTGAAATGTAGGAGTGTCTATTAACTATTTAAGTGCCTCTTTGCAAAACTAGAGCACACAAACCTGGAATCAGGAGTAAGCCTGTAGTATAACACGAATATGGAAGGTCTAAATACTGCAGATTATCAAATGTCACCAGAATTACATTTTGTTTGGACGATATAATGACAATATAGTATCATAAAACTGCAATTAAATTATTAGTTTGTAAACAAATGTACATGCAAACATAATAGGTACTGATGAGGTCAGCCAGAATAATTGAGGTCTGTTTTTCTTTCCCACTTTCTCATTTCACAGATGTCGTATGCCAGTGACAAGCTGTACAAGGACTACTTCATAAAGAATATGCCGACCATTGTGACCAAGGTGAAAGCGGGGCAAATAGTGCCCTATCTGCCCTGCTTGACTGATTATGACAGGGTAAGTTTCATCAACTATAATGACCCTGAACAAGGGAACTACATGAACAGTAAAGTGATAAAGTGATGTGTTTTTCACTTTTAAAATAAAATCTAATTTTAGGAAACGATTGAGGCAAAAAGAGAGGTGTATGGGAACTACAGCAGCATGGTGCTCCTTCTGGACTGTCTGAAGAGAAGAGAAAACTGGCCCGAGCAATTCATTGAAGCACTTGAGGCGTGTGGCCATCCGACTATGGCAGCTGAGATTAGAAGAGAATACGACGCTCTGAGAGGCATCAACAGTAAGTCAGCGCGACACTAACACTGCAGAATTGGATGTTTTGAATGTGTGCGTTCAGTCAGATGTCAATGACCTTGTTTGCTGTGCCCCAGATTCCAGCCCCAGCTCTCCTCCAACGACTGTCATCAGGGCACACGTCCATCCAACCCCATCTGCCAGTCATCTGCCCATCCCAGAGAGTGCAGGAACCAGTCAGGCTGCTGCTGCTGCGACTGCTGCTGCTGCTGCCGCTCCTCCAGCTGAAGCAACAGCTCCTCCAGGTGCTGCTGCTGCTCCTCCAGCTGAAGCAACAGCTCCTCCAGGTGCTGTTGCTGCACCTCTAGCTAAAGCAGCAGCTCCTCCAGCTGAAGCAGCAGCTCCTCCTCCAGAGCCAGCTGCCCAGGCCTCACCCCCTCTGGACGTCCCCGTGCAGCCACAAGCCCAAGTTCCTGAGGCTGTTTCTCCACCTGAGCCTCCACAGTCAACTCAAATCGAAGTGGCACCTGCTCCATCAACACCTCCTCCTTCCCCTGAAGCCCCACGCACTGAGGCGACAACAGCAGCCCCACCTCCTCAGAGGGAGATCAATTCTCACCAGGGGCCGGAGGAAAACTCTGAATCAGATATCCAGGATATTTCTGGTGATAATGGTGCGGCTGCCGGAAACGGTGAGGTATCGATCAGCTCTGTAGACACTTCATCCTGCCCTGATCCTCTCCCAACAACAACAACAACAACAACAACCACAGAGGTCAGGCCACCACGGAGTCCCTCTCCGACTCAGATAGACTCCGATGTGACCGATGGATCAGATTTCCTCCTGACGACCCCAGAGAAGCCTCCAGTCCAGGACACCACCCCTCCTGTGAACATAAAACCTGCTGTTGTCCTGCAGCCTGAAGAGACATCTGAACCTCCTGCCACAAAGGTGAACACCTAGATATGTTTCTTTTAAGAATGAGTAATACAAAAGAATGTATTATTATTATTATTATTATAGTTGTTATTGAATTACATAAATCCTACCTCTGTGCAGCTTAATGTGTTTAGTTTTTGTTGAACAGTATATCAGAGAGGGATTAATTCAACTAAACCTTGGGGCAGTTGTCAGTTGCAGTGTTTCACTTGACTTTAGAGCTGCAAGGAACTATTATTGTCATTGTTGGTTAATCTGTTGTTTATTTTCCCGATAAATGGAGCAGCTGTTTGGTAAATAATACGTCACAAAAATGTTTCCCACAGCCCAAGATGACGTGCTTAAATGTCTTGACATTCAGTTAAAGTCATAAGAAGCTAGAATCAGAGAATTTTGATTAGTATAATACTTGACAACTTATCAAGTAATCGGTGCAGCTCTACTGGACTTCATCACAATGACACCAACTTCCTTTTTTAAAACATAAACTTGACAAGTATCAATTTCACCTGCAGGTTGTTGAAAGCAGCCCGCAGACAGAAACTGCCCCTGCAGCCTCCCCCCTGCCTGGTGCTGCTGGGATCGACACCTCTCTCTGTGATGACAGCGACGTGTGTCTGAGTAAGCCTGGCCACCTTGTCAGCATTTGTCCACAAAACAATGGCAGCCCTGCCATCCCTGCACCCAGCTCTCCAGCGGAGCCCTACTCGGGTAACAGTGACCGACTGGAAATAAGCGAGGCTGAAACAGATGCTGTGAGCTCGGCTCACGTCTCCACATGCTCTGCTGTCAGCTCCACCACTGAGATCACAGTGTCTGCACTGCCGTGCCAAGAGAACGGCTTCACTCATGACCACAATGAACCGGAGGAGAACTTCTACGAGTCTACTGGTCAGAGTTTGGGACAGCAGGATGTGCGGGAGAATGTGGTGCAAATATCCGAGGAGCCGTCTATTCTCAACTTGGCCGGCCAAAGCTCAGCACCGCAAGCTCAGATCTTCAACGGTGAAGCAGCCAAAGAGATCACCTCTGCACCACCGGTATCTTCTAACGCTGCTGTTACCGTATCGAGCGTGAACACCCCCTCCTGTGAGAACCACCACCTGTCTGAGCCTGCACCAGCTGAGGCTTCGCTCGAGCTGAAGACCCGGCAGGATTCAGAGAAGATTTCTCCCTCTCGCACCCTGTCAGCTAATACAAAGTACTTTCTGACCGCTGCAGGAGTGGGCGCCTGTGCACTGCTGATGGCGTGGAAGTTTAAGAATTAAGGGGACTTAGTACCTTTTAAAGGAAGAGAAGATTAAGGCTTTAAAGCTTGGGAAAGAGGATCTTGAGGGTACGGTGCCTTATTGCAGTCCCTGGACTGGGCTGGCGTGAGGCAGCTGTTTAATAATTACCTATAGGAATAATAGCTGACTCGCCAGACCTTTGATCATGTCATTAATTACAGGCCTGTTAGGAAGTCGGACTGTGTTTTATTATTTTACCCTTGAATGAAGTCGACCTTAGTGAGCAGAAACCAAATGTACCCTTTGTATCGTGGTTATGGAACTGGCTTGGGATCTCAGGTTATTTATGCACTAGCTGCAAATATGTGCTTTGTAAAGGTTCACAGAAAATGTGTATTAATGATGGAAATGTTCTTTCCTCTGATAAAAACTCCCGTGATAAGACTGTTGGCTGTCATCCAGTGAGGATTAGAGAACATGGACCTGAATTTTGCTGGATTTGGACTGTGGAAGGAAGAGAACCAGCACCACACTCTGCACATTTTCCTTTCCTGGTTTTAGTGGGAAGTGGTGCTTTAATGATGGTAGTGCACTGTCTGTATTTATTTGTACATATATATGTATGTGAACTATGTAGTTCAAATTATGTATTTTGAGAAAAACTGATGTGTCAAATCATTCCAAAGCAGTTATTATGGCTCATATTCAGCATTTAAGGAATTGAAAATTTGAATAATTGTATTTGGATCATAGTCTTGACCAGTGGTCTCAAAGTGGGGTCATTGAGTTGGTCCTTAGCAAAAAGGGTAATTGTTTGATTGCGGTATAAGTTTGTTATTTAGTTAATATTTCAATCATGGGTTTCACGCACTTTCTGTTAAAACATTTAGAGGCAAATTTCTTATGAGATGAGCATTCATGGTCTTACTTGTGTCGGTTTAGGCTCCTTGAGAACCAAACATTTAAAAACCATTGTCCTCCTTGATAGTGATTTTGTCTTCCATGGCTCTGTCCTGTTTCTTTCTTAGCTACATACTTAACTGGTAACTATTGCTTCTTTATTTCGTATTGATGTTGGACATCATAGGTGATGTCTAAACATCACCTATTTTTCTTTTTCAATGAGATGATGCACAAAAATGGCAATAAAAAAAATTCTTGCAAAAATCTTGCTGCACTTGGAAAACGCCCACTTTGCTGACTTTAGCTTTCTGGTTGTTTATTATAATGTAAATGTTTGAGATGTCATTTTATTTTTCCAAGTATTCGTCCTTTAAAAAGGAATACGTTTCACTGTGATATGTTCTTTAACATGGGATTTCATTGTAAATAGAGTTGTCGATACAATCAGTGTCAGGGGGAATAAAATATTTAGACGGTTTTGCACTTTTTAGGAGGAAATTTGAGCCGCAGAGCTGCTTTCTGGATCAAATGTATCGTCACGATGATACACCTGTACAGTGTAATCTCAGTTAAGGTTAGAGTCAGTTAGGTTTGAGCTCAATTTTCATGCACTTGTTTCTAGCTATGCACTTGAAAATCATGTCAATAAACTTAAAAAATCAAAAATATTGAATGTGCATTTTGAATTCTCTTCAGAGAAACCACAGGGTTTGATAACATAATGCTGCTTTTTCTAACTTTGTTACACAGAACAAGGATGGCAGAACATCCTTCATGGGAATCAATTGTATCATGATTATTATGTAAAATAGAAAATATGTCGTACTTATCAGGGATACATTGATTATCTGCCTGGCTGATCATCAAGGCCAACATTTAGCCATTTACTGATTATCGATATGCATGTTTTTGTGTCCGATTGCCATTATGGAGCAAATAATTAGAAAATATCTGTAGTCTCTGTCGTCTCACTAAATGTTTTGCCCAACACACTATGTCATTGGTTACACGTCACATGTAATCAGCTCTAAATAAATGAATCTGCATGGTAACTAGTAACAAAAATAACCAGAGAGGAGTGTAAATATTAAGAAGAAGCAAACAGAAATATGTTCAGTATTTGCATATATTGTTGCTTTGACACTATTGACACATTAAATAAAAAAGGTTTATCAGTCCCCTTAAATACTAATGATCAGTATCGGTATCGGCCCTGAAAAAATCATATTGATCCCTTGTATTACTATTAGAAATCCTATTTAAATGTCAATAATCTAAAATACAAGTGTTTACCATAATAGATTTTTAAATAATAGTAAGCCTGATGTGGACGGGTTATGGATATATAAAACATTTTTAATTAAACCATGTATTTTCCATTTAAAATGCAAAATAACATTTATGATGAGCAAAATAATCCTCCAGCTTGCTCCAGTGTCAGCCAGCGTGATATATTGTATCTATATTATGTTACATTTTATCCATCTAGCTCTCATGATTCGTTTGGATTATAAAAAAAGTGTTGGTTTCACTTTGCTTTTTAATGGAAACATGATGTTCTTTCCCTAAATCTCAAGAAAAATGTGACATCAGCATCCTTTTATGAACTCTCTGACTGGAGCGGATTGCATTCTGATTGGCTCTGGCGCCCTTCAGTCATGTCCAGGCCCCGCCCCCCTCAGCCCTGACAGCGAACATAAAAAGGACATGTACCCCGGCAGTGTGACGAGACAGCTACTTAGCTAGCTAATTAGCTAGCTCGTAGAGCCGCGGACTTCATTGTCCACAGAGATTATTGACGTCCAATAGTTTAATTGATCACAAACTGCAGCATATATGTAGCTAATTGGTCGTTTTTAAATGGCGTTCAATGGCCACCAACGCGAGGATGAAGGTATCGACGAGGACGAAACGCCCACGAAGCAGCCGCGCTCCGAGAAGGAGATGCCCGGTTGTTTCAAGACCGAGCCCCGCAATGAGGCATCCGCCTCGGCAGGAAGATCCACATCCGAGCGGCGGACCTCCAACTCGACGATGAGACATCGGGCCGACTCGGTGAAGAAAACAAGGCCGCGTAGGTGTTCACATTTCTTTCGCGTGGGCTTCGTGTATTTACTGGGGGGAGATGATGGCATCGTCGCATGTTTACAAAAAAAAAAATCAAAAGGCGTTCCCACCACAAAAGACAGCCAGTGAAAATACAGATTCAGGTAGAAAATCCTTTAATTAGCCACATAAACACCTCAAATAAATAGTAAAAATCTGCTAAATGTGCTGTGATGTTGCTAAAACAGGGGAAAATGATTGTGTTACAGTGTAATATCGGTGAGCTGTAGTGCCAGTAAATAGCCTGGATCTGTTTTGCAACAAGATGGCGTTCGTGGTACACACTGTACCGCTGCTGCTGAGGATGGAGCTGCATGTCATTATGTCCGCCAACAATGAGACATCAGATGCATATGTCCCCACTGTCATAGAGCATTTAATTTGTAAAATAAAGATAAATAAATAGAATATTATCATCAAAATATGGATTGGTGAATGATGTTTTTGCACATTTTCTCACATCTTGCAGCATTTCCCTGGTTTGGCATGGACATTGGAGGCACCCTGGTGAAGCTGGTGTACTTTGAGCCCAAAGACATCACGGCAGAGGAGGAGCAGGAGGAGGTGGAGAACCTGAAGAGCATCCGCCGCTACCTCACCTCCAACACCGCCTATGGCAAGACGGGCATCAGGGACGTGCACCTGGAGCTGCAGGACCTGACGCTGTGCGGCAGGACAGGCAACCTGCACTTCATCCGCTTCCCCACGCATGACCTGCCCGCCTTCCTGCAGATGGGCCGCAACAAGCACTTCTCCAGCCTCCACACCACCCTCTGCGCCACGGGAGGGGGGGCCTACAAGTTTGAGTCTGATTTCCGCACGGTGGGTCTGCGTGTGGCGTCTTTTTGTTTGATTTTTACAGGCTGGGCGGCTGAGATGGACAGGGAGGAGAGAAAAAAATCCACACATTTATAGCGTGTGATGGAGATTACTGCAATCATAGCAGGGATGGAGAGCACTGGAAATCCACAGCCTGTGAAAACTAGCACAAAAGGTCATTTAAATAGATGTCTTATTTTAGAAAATCCTAATGCAGCTGGCAAGAAATCAAAGCAGTTTCATTTTCTGACCAGAGCTGCAGTTATCCATTAATTTCCTGATTATTTTCATGATTTCTCAGAGGCTAAAGGGTCCAACCAACAGTCCAAAACACAAACATTTGTCATTAGCTATTAGAAAAGACAAAGAATAGCATTAAATCCTTACATTTAAGAGGCTGGAACCAGCAAATATTGCACATTTTCGCTATTAATCGATCATCAAATAGTTGACAATAATTTTCTTTCGAACAGCTATTTAACTTATTGTTGCAGCTCCATTTTGGATGCATTGTTAAGAACATCATTCTGCCATCTGCATCATGAGAATACAACAGAAATGACAAAATTAACCATGATGTTCATTTATTCAAGGAAAATTCTATGTAAATTCAGTGCAAATAAATAAAACGCAGGGTAAAATTAGTCAAAAGGCTATTTCTGTCTTTTGTAGTCAGCTGGCCATGGTGTTAAAACGCTTCCTTAAACACACCAAGACTAAAAACAAAGCAAAATAAAACAGGCATGCAGGTTAAAGATTGGAAAAAGACAGATAGTGGTTCAGAACTGTAAATCAATTGAAGCAGACTGTAATAAAGGTTCCTGTTTTTTTGCCCCCTGCTGTCCCTCCTCATCCTGTGTTCTCCTGACCACATCCCCTCAGTGATGTAATCCATGTTCTCCTTTTCTTCTCCAACAACAACAACACACACCAAAAAAAAAAAAGATGGCAGACCTGCAGCTCCACAAGCTGGATGAGCTGGACTGTCTGATCCGGGGGGTGCTGTACATCGACTCTGTAATGTCCAGCGGACCCTCGGAGTGCTACTACTTTGAAAACCCCACCGACCCGGATCATTGCGTCCAGAAGCCCTACACACTGGAGAACCCCTATCCTCTGCTGCTGGTCAACATTGGGTCTGGGGTCAGCATCCTGGCCGTCTACTCTGAGAGCAACTACAAACGAGTTACAGGGACCAGGTAATTATCAGTGATGGAGGTGTACTATTATGTTGTGCAGTCCTGTTTTATACCTTTTAAATGCTTGGCAAAATGGTTATTTGGCCAAACAATTGGTAAAAAACAACTGGCTTCACCTTGAAAGTCTTCTGATATCTTACAGACCAAAACATTACCAGATAATTAGAGTAGATTAGCAGAAATCCTGCATTCTGTTCCTATGGATGCTTGTTTTTCTTTGTTTAAAACCTGACTGTGTAATGTCAGTGATGGAGGGATTGCGCACTTAAGTGCAGAGCAACAAATAAAAACAGAAACGTGACATTAGGGAACCACACATGCTGATACCTGCTTATAAAAGTGATGACTGGATTTACAGGAGGGTGGCCTGTCAGGTGACGTCGGCCCTCCGTGTCTCCCCGGTGTGAAAGGTTTTTTACCAAACCACTATCCTGACCAACTGTTTATCTGTGAAACTGAGAGTTTAATTAAAATGGTCCTTTTTTTGTGAGTGTGGTCAAGCTTAAAGTTAGACTGATGGTTTTCCCTCCTCCCACGTTCTCTGCTGGTTTATTTTTACTTGTGGTTTCTCTGTCTGGTGGTTCTGGACTCTGAGTTCTGGCTCAACATAATGGCCCCTTGTGTTCAGAAAGAAACACTAGATGAGTGGGTTTGAATTAGGAGACTATAATGTACTTTTATTTCACTGCGACTCCCAAGTTAGACGTTACAATCCCTGCCCAGCTGAACACTGATGTATTTACATTTTTAGAATATCAACAGCTCATGTATCACCCGTGTGTGTGTGTTCACAGCCTCGGTGGTGGGACCTTCCTGGGCCTGTGCTGCCTGCTGACTGGCTGCTCTACTTTCGAGGAAGCTCTAGAAATGGCTTCTCAGGGGGAGAGCACCCGGGTGGACAAGCTGGTTCGGGACATCTACGGAGGAGACTATGAGAGGTTTGGACTGCCAGGCTGGGCTGTAGCCTCAAGGTGCGGGTTTACAGCAGCTCTTTTTTTCTCTTTATCAGTTCCATGTACAATGAGCAACTGAAAACCAACTTCTATCTATTAATTTTTATTACAATTGGCTTCGCTATTTGGACATTTTGATACAGAAATTCCAAAAGCTTCTAAAGTGCTTGTTCGTCTAACGTGGTTTGTGTTTTGTTCTGGTAGTTTTGGCAACATGATGTCCAAAGACAAGAGGGAGTCGGTGTCCAAAGAGGACCTGGCCAGAGCAACCCTGGTCACCATCACCAACAACATCGGCTCCATCACCAGGATGTGTGCGCTCAATGAGGTCAGTGATGGGATCTTTTTGTTTGGTGCGTGATCAGTCAGGTTGTTTTTAAAATTTAGGGTCTGTGGAAAAGTCCAGTTCTCCCCACCGGCGCCCCCGCTGGTCGTTTCCTCTTTGCGTTCAGCCTCTTTACGGTGCTGCCTTGTGGCGTCTTGATCAAGCAGCATTGTACAGGGCTATGAAGGCGGAGAGGAGGTAAGCTGCAGTGTCTTCATTTACTACCAGGATGACAAAGAGAAGCAGCAAATCCTCACATTTAAGAAACTGAAACCAGCAGATGTTTGACAGTTTTGCTTAAAAAATTACCAAAACAAACCTTTAATTTATTAGTCAACCAGATGTTGAAGATCTAATGGATAGTATTTGTCGGCTCATTATTATTATTTCCTCGTTGTCTTTCATTACCAAGAACATAGAGAGGGTGGTGTTCGTGGGCAACTTCCTCAGAGTGAACACGCTCTCCATGAAGTTGTTGGCCTACGCGATGGACTACTGGTCTAAAGGACAGCTCAAGGCTCTCTTCCTACGGCACGAGGTAAATAACTTGACCTCTTATCGTCCGCTGCGTTTACGATGAGCTCAGTGATTTCTAACTGTTTCTAACTTTTCTTGATTTTTTTTTAGGGGTACTTCGGAGCTGTTGGAGCCTTGTTGGAGCTCCTGCATCCGTCCTAGTCCGTCCCAAACTGCATCCAAAGAAGAACTTCATGTCAATCTGCTGCAAAGACCATGAGCACTTTAACCTTCTCAGAATGACAGCGGGATGTTACGCCAGCCGCTAGACAGTTACTGTTACATTTTTGGTTGCGGCATGTTGATGCACGTCTGCTGTTGTGGTCAGTGGATAGATGTCCGTGTCCTGCCCCGACAAAAGAGTCATTGTCTGCAGAACTTTTCAGAAACTAGTTCAGTCTAAAAACATCTCAAGGAAGTTCACCACAGCTGCCTGAAATAGTCGGTTAAAAAAAAGTACTCGCTATCACGTATTCTTGTCTTGTGGACTCAACGAATTCTCCAGTAGGGGATCAGGTCCTGGGCCCAATATTAGCAAGTACTTTGTAAGTTTTTTTTTTATTCCTTGTAGACACCAGGTGGATGGGAGTCACTTCAGTTGTCTGTTGATATCCTTTGTGCTACACGTAGATACCTGTAGCTCTAAATGAACTCAAACATCACTGGCATTTAAAATTCATGGGTGATATCTTGAGCTGTGACTCCTGTTCACCTGGTGGTCTAAATAAACTTAAACAAAACACTGGGAATCATTCACAACCACTCATTTTTTATTATTTGTGAGCATTTACTCATCGTCACCAACAGTTTTCCTGTCACTGGATGTTGAATAACATTAAAACTTGTGTGTCAGTCTCTTTCAGATGACAAAGGTCACATTTTATCGTATTCTTTAATAGCAACATTAACTGTTACCGTTATATATGGTCTGTCACGAAGATTATTTCTGCCTCTTTCAGTGATAAATATTCTGTTACAGTAGTTTTCCTAATTTAAAATCAATGTTTGTAAAGTTCACGACCTCAAGTTTTTACTCTGAGCTGTCAGACTATCAGGAAATTGACAATCAGTGTTGGGGTTGGTGACTGAAACTACACAGCCCCTTTTCCCAAACCTCTGCCCTGCTGAAGTGCCCTTGAGCCACTGCATCCCTTTCATTGCAGAGAGAAAGCAAAGCAAGATGAAAGAGATTGATTAATGTGAAAATAGAGGTTAAGTTGGAGCTCTACATCCCTGATTTTTCTCCCCGAGTTAAAATGAACAAGTTATTTAATGCAGAAACTCGATGCATCCCTCCAGTGGAAGTTTTAAGTCACGTGACTGCAAACGATTTATGTCTTAGGACCATCTTCAGTATGCACTGAAATAAAACATGAATGTAGGTCTCGATCCTCGTCCCCGAGGCGTTTGTTCTTTAAGAGCAATTTAGCGACGTTGAACTTGAAACATTTGGAACCTTGACGAGTGTGTGTGTGTTATCAGAGCTGTTACATGTCCCATCATTTCATTTCATGCTTATCCGTCCCAATTTTAACGTAATCTCTTTGCTCAGTAATCAGTCCATTGATGGATTACAGGGACCAGAATGAATCACAACCTACCCAGTGACGAGATGTGACTCCCAAAGTTGTTGGAAATTCAGTGGACACAATTCTTTCAGCCGTCAGTCTGTAAGTTGTATTCATTAAGCTGATTTTAAATGAAGTGCCTGTCATGTTTTTGTATAGAATACATTAATGTGTCCAGCAGTGTGATTTTAAAATGAGACAAACTGATGTGTAATTCTCAAGGTTTCCCTCTGTTGTCCGCTTCTACTTTGCAAAGAAAAAAAATGTACTTTTTGTAACAGAGTTACAGATTTCTTATTGCATTGTCACGATTAAATCAAACATTTCATATCTTTGTGTGACTTGTGGCATTTTTATGAGAACTTTTCAGGTAAGTGTTTGGTGAAATAAGTTTACACCAATGAGACAAACTGTTTTTATTACATTTTAGTGGTCCTCATATTGTTTATTAACATTCTTATGTAAAAATCAGCATGTATTTATCAGCCTTCAGTCATGTCACTCAAAATCAATGCCGAATTGTGTAAGTACTCTGACAGAATAGGACACACCTCTTTTTATTGGATTTTAGTGCTTCACATATTTGTATTAATATTTTTTTATTAAAAATCAGCATTTTTAAAATTGAGTTCACGTCATGTGACTCGAAATAAATGCCTAATTGTACACATACTCTGAAAGAATAGAACAGACCTCTTTTTATTGGATTTAAGTGCTCCGAATGTATGTTTATTAACATTTTTAATTAAAAATCAGCATCAGATTCTATGTCATATGACCAATTGACACCAAATCAAAGCCGAATTATCTTCCTGTAATAGTTTAATGAGACACAACTCTTTTAACTGGATTTTAGTCCTCGTCATATTTTTTGTATTATTAATATTTATTTAATTTTACTCTTTTTTTTCTATGGAAGCTATTGAACAGAAATTCGACGACAAACATGCAGGTCGACACACAGATATCTTATACATTTTAACGTCCAGATACGTCTAAAAGGAAACTTGTCCTCAGTTATTTTCCGGCTGTAAATCTGCAGACACGTCGCGCCTCCTCAGACACGTAGCCTCGGTGTGAAATAAATGAAATGCACGTTTTTTTTTTCGGCTTTATGGAAGAGGAGAGACAGCCTGTTACAGAACCATCCATGAAAGAGTTAGCGTCTTTCTTTCCAGGGAGGAGATCCAGCCCAGTCCAGCCTCCTCCTCCTCCTCCTCCTCCTCACTGAGGGCTGCACAGCTGGCAATTTACAGACAATAACGCCGTCAGGAGCAAATTGGCTGCTCGGTGGACCGCTGCCCCGCAGATTAGACCTGTGTTGGACGGAGGACATGAATTAACACAAGTGCGGGGATATTAATTAATCCTTTTGTCTGCGGGGGACTCAGTTTGGGAGCCTGTGGATCAGCTGCCCCCCTCCTCCAGCTCCCCACTCTCCACTGGAACCGTTATAACCTCCTCATACTGCAAACATAAGGTAAGGTTTCATAACACTCACAGTTCTGTGTTGAGATGAAGAAAAATGCAGGTTAGAATCGAGATTTAGCTTCAAAACTCACATTTAGCTCTCTGATGTGAAAGAAGAAAGCAGTTTTATGAGTTACAGTCAAGCTGATACAGCTTTCATAACTCTGTGAAGCAGCAGTGTGTCATAAAATCACCTCATACTGACTCAAGCTCCATCTACAGAAGTGTATCTTTTCATTATATATTCAAATATAAAAGTAGAACTCCCTCCTTTACTATCAGGATGCTGATCATTAGAGGGAGGAAAAATGTCAGGAATGCTGCAACAGGGAGCAAATTTGTTCCCCAAAGCCAAATGTAGACTTGGAAAAGTAGTCTGAGGTGTATTCAAAGGAATCCCTGCTTGTGTAAATGTGCTAAAATACATTTATTAAGGCTGAATATGTTGTGGATTTATTTATGAATGCTTTAAATATCAGATATATGCAACATTTTGGTTGCAAAATCCTCATTCTCACTTTCTTGGAAGCCAGCAAGCCTGGAGTTTTAATGTAAATGTTTATTAATTGTTTCACGGTCCAGATGCTCAGCAGCTGTTCTGCAGAAGAAAAGTGGTGAAACTTTCCGTCGGTGGGAGTTTTCTGATTCCCCAAAGTAGCTGATAAGACAGATCGAGTGTCACGCCGGAGGAGAATAAACAGATAAAAAGCTGTTTCTCTCTTTGGGTTCGTGGTGGTTTTGTATCCGGGCTTTGTGCAAACCCTAATTGCACTTTCTCAGAATTTCTACGCTTGACCACCGTCTGTTTCTATTTAAAACCACTGCAGTTTTTTTCCCCTCCACACATGATCTATAACGCAGCTCACTCCATCACCCGTCCCGTCCTTTGTGATGTGGCTTCAGCTCACGTTGCTTTAAAGTTTCCCAAAAGTTCCTCTGAGGTCAACAACAACACCACCACCACGCCGCTGCACGGTAGGAAAATCTCATCCGTTGCCCGGTTTTTGTTTCAGTGTGACTGAGGGGCAACAAGGTGCAGACCTCTGGTTGTGATTAGCAAACACACAAACAGAGTCCCATGTGTGTTTGTGTTTTAGTGGGAATGTGTGTCGAGGCAAAGCGGGTCGTGCTGATGTGGAGAACTGCCGCCTGGATGATTTGAGCCTTTCACAAGACCTGATCCATGAGCACATTGGTATGGAGAGTCGCTGCTTCAGTGAGGAGGGGGCGAGAGAGGAAGAGAAACAGTTCAATGTGTGAGAGAGAGAGAGAGAGAGAGAGGGAGGGTTGGTTTGAATTAGTGTTTTTTATTAAAATCAGATACTTTGGACTGTATGATGGAGGTTCTTTGGAACAAATGCTGCATTTTTTTTGCTTTGATTGATCATTTTAATGTAAATGTTATGAAATGGCTCCATCTGCACCTTTAAACGTCTCTTTCATTGAGCTGTTTCTTTCCGCCACTGGGCACAAAATCCCAGAGAAATTAAAGTTTGCTGGTGATCTCGTCAAGTAATTAATAACTCAGGTCTTGTCCTGTGTTGGTGGTCTTCTCTGAGGATAAAAGCTGTCTTTCCATCAGCTGTGCCAACAATAATACCACTTGGAAACGCTGTAAGGGGCGGAAGTTATTTGTAGCAGCAGGTCCGTCTTCCTTTCAGGATGATTCCAATTAATTCAGTTTGGGTTTTGTTTTGGTAGCTATTAACTCGACCAGTAATGAGAACACTGTACTTAAGTAATTCCTCAGTTTACTGCAACAAAGCGACGTGGGAGGTGAGATTATCAAGCAGGTTGTAAACCGCTCAGAGATGTTTTAAACTGCTTTTTTTGGAGGTTTAACAGAAAGTAAGCACCAAAAAGGTTTGTCCTCATCCCTCATTGCACAGGAAAGCTGTGTGTATGTGAACAATATGGTGTTGTTTGAGTGTAAGGACCGATAAAACAACTCTACGGTTGCGGATTTTGCCAAACCAGAATCAATTGTCGCTGCTGGAAAACACCTGGTTATGTCACAATGTCTAGTTTGACCAGCTGCACCCAATCAACCAATCTGATGGGCTCGTCAGGCTCTAGACTTATAAAATATTTAGAATATTTTCCCTGACTAAAGCTCAGTGTAAAGTGTGTGTGTATCCATCCACACACCGTGAAACTGGACTCAGACGACGCAGTCAGTCCCCAGACATGTTTTGGAAAAGGGGACCTAAAGGTTGCGGTCTCTGTACAAACACATCACACTACTGTATTTGTGTCTCCGGAGGGGAACAACCCCCTCCACTCGCTCTTAAGCTGAGACGGAGCGTAGCCGTCAGGTTATCAATAGCGGGTACTATGTTAGCATGCAGCGCCTACAGGAAGGTTTTAAGAGAGCAGAGTGGACATTTTGTAGGGAAAAAGTGGCCTGTTGTGTCGAGAAATATGAATGAATATTACAACGATTAAAGTTTCCTGAGTGATGGTGGAAAACTGAACTTCAGCACAACGCTGTTGAAAGAAACTGGACAGAAAAGCCGTAAAAAGAGATGAACAAAGTGTGAAAGAGCAGCTGTTAATTTCATAAAGGTTCATGTAATTGACGCCTGGACATATTTAAAAGTTCCCTGTTATTCTTCTTCACTTCGTAGTCGAGTCAACAGTGAGCAGATGGTTTGAATCAAACTGCTGGAGCAACTCTACACTCTTTCATCAGTCGTGTTTCCATATGCTGAGTATATTTTCAACTCCTCTGTGCAGGTCTTCTTGTTTCATATACACTAGACTGAATAACTGAGCATATATTTTGACAGGTGTCTTGTGGTGTCTCATTCTGACATTTAAGACTTGTCTTTCTGGTCAAAATGACCACCACTGTATGCAGGATCACAGCAAGTACAGTCCATTTTATCGCAGTTTTCTAACCAGATGGATGATTAGAAAAGCTTGGAGTTATTATTGATGTGAAGATGAAACCGTCTTCCCTTGTGATCTCAGATCTGTCTTTTCTTTCTTCTTCATGTGCAGCTGACATCATGGAGAAGTCAAGACGCAGGCAACAGTCAGCATTCAGCCTTCTGTTTGGGTTCTGGTTAACGTGCTGTGTGGCCCAGACGACACCGTCAAGCAGAGCTACGCCGACACCCACATCGGCACCCACGCCGGCACCCACGCCATCCCCGTCCCCGTCCCCCAAGCCTCTGACCGATCGGCTAAAGGTCAGACTGGCTGGATACCCGCGAAAACACAACGAGGGTCGGGTTGAACTTTTCTACAAGGGGGAGTGGGGAACCATCTGTGACGACGACTTCTCGATAACCAACGCCAACGTGCTCTGTCGCCAACTGGGCTTCGTCTCAGCCACGGGATGGACGCACAGCGCCAAATATGGCAAGGGCCAAGGTAAGAGCAAGAGCTGCCTCTCGAGATTCAGTCTCTAGGTTGATATACTGTGTGCTGCATTCATAACCTCTAAAATAACTGTGGAGAGCTCGCTGCTGTAAGCTCCCAGAGCACGAGCGTGTCGCTCCCAGGCCTGGACTCATTACACCCTGCAGGCCTGGGAGTGTGCTGGAGCCACACTGACAGTCTGCTGCCTGTCCAGGGAAAATCTGGCTGGACAACGTGATGTGTGGCGGAGGCGAGAAGAGCATTGAATTCTGCAAGTCCCGCGGCTGGGGCAACAGCGACTGCACCCACGACGAGGACGCCGGTGTCGTGTGCAAAGACGAGAGGATCCCCGGCTTCGTCGACCCAAATGTTATCGACGTGAGTAACGTTTTAAAGAGATTTATGCTATTTGTTGCCGTAAAACTGATGCTCAGGGTTCATTAAGAAGCTTTTATACGACCATAAACGTTTGTGTTTACAGCCTATAGACTTTGAGGTTTAACGCCTCAGTGCCACACCCCCTGAAGCTGCAGCACACATGGAGCCGATTAGCTCCGTTCTATACTATGTGTCTGAAAGAAGCAGCCTCTCCAAGAAAACCCGAGGTGATGAAGTGTGTGCAGAGCTTTCTCAGTAAACCTGACATACCTTACGTAACAGAGTGCGGCGTCGGTTTGATTGTTTGTGGGGTTGCTGAGAGGAGCCGGGTCGTGACCTCTGGGAAGCTGAGGAGCAGATGTGAAATCCAGCTCTGCTGATGTGGTCTCCTCCCTCAGTTTCAGCTCTCGTCCAAAGAAAACAAACAGATAAACAGATATCCGACATGCCTTCGAGACTAGAAAGTACAGTGTTCGGGTCACTCTTCAAAAAACGGTCTGTGTCTGATTAGTTTGGGTTGTGGTGTGTGGTTTTTTAAAATGTTTTTTGCCAGCGTTCGCACACTAGAAGCAGATGAACTCGTGTCTGTGAAGGTCCAAACCTCAGCAGGTCCCACAAAAACAATCTGAAAGGTCTGCAGAACATTTCACAGACCTGATACTCATTACGTTGATTGAATTGTGATTTAAACTGAGAAAAACAAATTATCTGCAGGCATCTGACTACAGAAGATGATATCAGCCTGATAATTGCCAAACCAGACAGATGGCTAGTTTTGGCGCCTCAACCTATTCAAACTACGACTGAAATGTTTAAAAAGAAGAAAGAAAAAGAATTAAAATGAGTCTCATTCACAGGAGAAAGGTATTACAAGGGGACATAATGTGATTTAGAAATTACAACCTTATATCCATGTTGCATCTGGCACATTTGCACTAATAAGTCTGTGTTTTATTTGCATATCGTCCTGGATTTGACGCCAAGGCTTTGTGAAACATCAGCAGGTGCAGTATTATCGCAAGATCTCAAGATATGCTAATATGTGATTCACATGAGGTTAAGATCACAGACTTCCTCCGCAATTATTGCAAATGACTCGACGCCAACAGGTGATACTAGTCCCATGCGAATAGGGTCTGAAAATGATCCGGCAAACTTCACTTTAGGTTTCACATGGGATACAAATCCTTGTCTCTGAGATGAGAAGCTTACAGCAGCTCTCCAGCAGCACAGTAGACTAGATAATCACACCACAGCAGGGCGGGACGACACATAAAACTCTCTGGGAAATAAAATAAACCTGAGAATAACGATGAGACAGAGAGCTGTAGGGAGTGTGTCATATGAATACTGACCAGTGCATTGCTTTGCATGAATAAAATAATTATCTTTAATCGTATTATTATACTCCTTCACTCCCGCCTCCTCCAGTGGAATCACTCAGAGAGAGTTTGTATTCACGGACTCTCCAGGTGGGAACGATGGCCGACTGAATGTGAAGCCGAGCGTTTCTAAATAAGTCTCCAGTGTGCTCGGCAAACCCTCCCTGGATAAATAAAGATCGACGCTGTTTTCCAGCCGGTCATCATTTTTCCATTTGTCCTCTTTGATGTCCCGTCCGCGCGACTGTGACTGGTCCGAGGTGAACAAGGTTAGACTGGGGGAACCGTCTCCACAGACCACTGGATAGCAGGATGAGGTGTAACTGTGCTTAGAAAGATCTGAAGTGGGCGGACTCTCTACGACTCTCCCTCCGGCTGTCTGCTTGTTTCTGATGTGGCGTCCAGACTTCAATCTTCAACCACAGCCAGTTTTTTTTTTCCCCCCCCAAATAAACCAGAGTGGAAGTGACTCAGTCTGAAGCTGGTAATCAGATAGTCACGTTTGACCACTTATGAGCTGTGAGTGAAAAGATTTAACCTAAATTACTCTCCGCCACAGCTGTGACTCACTGTTTAGTCTGCTCCTCTCTGCAAACTGAAGCCTTGGATCCTTGTTAAATTGTCAAGTCACTGTGTGTTGTGTCATCAAACTGTCTGTAGAAAGCAGATAGATTTACTGAATCAATCACAATTGCATTAGTGGTTTAAGTACGGGAGCCTGAGGCAGAAAAAAAGATGCAAGTGGCCCATTTTACATTTCTCAACATGTGTTTTTTGTTATATTCATTAGAAACAAACTCAGAGTCGATCTTGATTTGTTCTGAACAGGCTCACGTCGATGAAAACAAGGTAGAGGAGGTGCGTCTCCGGCCCGTGGTCGCCATGGCCAAGAAGAGGCTGCCCATCTCGGAGGGCGTCGTGGAGGTGAAATACAAAGACGGCTGGGCGCAGATCTGCGACGTGGGATGGTCCATCAAAAACACACGCGTGGTCTGCGGCATGCTGGGATTCCCCCACGAGAAGAAAGTCAACAAGAACTTCTACAAGTAAGTAGAGCGTGAGGTCAAAGGTGCAGCTGCGGGATCTTTCATTCGCACCAACAGTGAGAGTCAGACCACTACGCGGCTCTCTCATTCACTCAGGATGGGATGTTTGCTGCAGCCCTGTTTGACATTCCTGTGGTTTTAGTCCGTAAAGCAAAGTGGCAACACGTTGACCGAACCGCACGCAGGATCTCAGCCTTTGTTCAGCAGAGAGTGGACATTATAGGACCTGCTGTTTACTGCGTGGACACCAGAGGAGCTGCGTGTTAACTTTATCGCAGCCCGACAACAAAGCACATGTGCGTCTGATTGTTCTGTTTTTTTCTTCCTTAAGAGGATGTTTTTGTTTTTCCTTTTTTTTTTCTTTTTTGGAAAGGACTCTGTCCAGGTCGGGTCACATATTTCGTGTTTCTCTGCCTCTGGTCATTACTTTGCAGAGGAAGTTGAAGAGCGATTATTATAACCGCCTGCAGAGATGAAAAAGTTTGAAGCAGTGTGTATTTGTCATGTCTGCGGGGCTCCGCTTGGCACAGTGAGCTCGTTCAGTGAAAAGATAACAAGTTAACAAATCTGATTCATGATGTATTGTTTAAAAGCTAGATCATGAATCTCCTGCAGGTTGTTTAGGATGCAGAGGAAAACCCGAAGAAATGTTTCCTCTCACAATTTATTGGGCTCATTCATCCTGTGCAGAAATATTAAAAATGATAAATCATGCCGGACAGTCGGACAGAATAAAAAGATTAACAGCCCAATTAAAACACTTAAGACCTCTTCACAATGTTCTCTGTACTGCACGTCCTCCTCCTGTGGGGTGAGAGGACAGTGATTACTTCGGTGGACTCTCTGACCTCCACGTTCTCTTCCGAGTTTGTTCTTCCACTGTGACTGCACACATTCCTGGCCGCGCTCCAGTGGACGCCGTTTTTTATTCGTTCCCCTGCAGATGGTTCACAGTAGTACGAGGGGAAGTGTGTGTTTTCTCTCAAGCGTGTGTGAAGGTTGCAGCTCGGAGGGGAAACGGTGTGTGTGTGGGTGTTCAGGTAGGACAACAATGACTGCAGTGAAGACGACCTGCGTACAGTCAGATTGTGAGTGTAGGAAGTTCTCGAGATAGACAGACACAGGCACACACTGAAACAGTTTGCCAGTTGCAGATTTTGTGACAGCCATTTTCCTCAAATTTGACTATTTTCACGGCAAGATAGAGAAACGGTTTTGCTGGCGAAGCATTTCCTGGACACGTGAAGGCAATATTTCCCGTGCTACATCGCTGTGTCATCAAACTACTTCTTCTGTGTTCATTGTTTTGACCTCTAGCAGCAGAAATCACATATATATGTGCAGTTTTAATTGACTAGTTTGTCACAATCACCATCAAAGTTGATGACTGGACTTCTCATGCATCACCAGCCAACAGGCAGGTACTGAGCTGCTGCAGCTGCTGAACGAGACTCAATACGCCACCACGGTGCTGAATCCTGAATAACTGGAATAGTTGTGTAATTGTGATCGGACACTGGTGACCTGAAGTCTGCAACATGATATACTGTGGACCTGTGGAATGTCAAACATGTTATTCGCCGTATTGAAAGACATGTACGAGTGCAGCGCGGAGACGCTGTGTGTTTGCATGTCGTCTCTCTCCTGTGTGTGATGGAATCTCGGCTGTCTCACTGTTGCAGACGTCTGAAAAAGCGAGCGGCTGAGAAGGTCTCCAGGCCAAAGGTTAATGTCTCAGCCGGTGGAAGGTACACAGTCACCCGGGGAAAACCCACCGTCCAGCGCCGTCTGTGTACTGTAGTTATGACAGTGGGTTTCCTGTTGGGAGTAGATGATAGTCAACCACTTCCCCCTCTCTCTTAATATCACATTTTGATGATGTGCAGCATGTGAATGGGTTTTTTGTCTTTATTCACATTTCTACCAACATGGCACAGATTGTAAAAAACTGACCTCATCAAGGGAACTTCTAGTGCACGGATTAGAAAGTTTAAACCTTTTTGATAGGACAGATGTTGACAATCTGTGCTGTGTCAGCAACATGGGGCTTATTTGTTTTCACGGATTAGTCCTTTTTTTAATGTAACGCAACATCTGTAAATCCCATTCCTTTACTACAGCATGCTTTTTGGAGGAGGGTCAGGTGACGTTAACCCCAAAACAAATGCTAACCCTAACCTGACACAAGACCCTAAACCCTAACTCTTCATTTTCACGACTGAATAAACTGAATAAACTAACTGACTTTAAAGGACAACACATACTGGTTTTACTTTGTTTATATGTGGCGGACCCTGCCACCTCTCTAGCTTCAAAACAGTGTTTCTATACCCCTCTGTGAACAGCTTGTTTATTCAGTCGTGGAAAAGAAAAATACAGATTTCCTCACTAAAACTGCATAGTGCCCCTTTAAATGTTTTGATCTGAGACGCTTTCTATGGTAAAAGTGTGCGTCCACATACTTTTTGTCATGCAGCCTGTCAATATAACCCAAGAATGTCCAAATTCCATGTGTCCTGATTCTTTGTCACATTTGTGTTTGTCGTCATTTTTAAAGGATGTGTCTCCTTCAACATATGTGCGTGTCTTTCACACTGGGAATTACGTATTCTGTGTTGAAGGAGACACGTCCTTTTGATTGTGCTTCGTGTAACCTTTGTGACTTCATTCTCATTGTGCTGCAGTCTAACCCGTGTTTACCTTGCAGGCCGACTTCCAAAGCTAAAGCTAACTCTAAGTCTAAACAGAGCAGCCCTGGCAAAAGGTAAACTGATGATCAAACCAATAAAAATTCAAGCTGTCTGAAAAAGACACGAACACACAACAAGCCTCCCTGACAAACAAATCAAACTGATGAGAAGTTTTAGGGGGATCTGCCCAAAAATGTTGGACGTTCCCAAGAATAGAGAAAGTTAATAATTAGCCACATCCTTCCCCTGCAGTGTTACCACCTGCCATCCACATGTGGACAGGAAGAACATTCATGACTTTGAGCGTTATTTGAGCATTTAGTGCAAACTATTTGGTTTTTGATTGCAAAGATCTATTTGCTTTATTAATTCCAGGTTTTGGGAAATGTGCTTACTGGTATTCACTTTCATGAAGCCAGAGCTGGTTAGCTTAGGTTAGCATGAAGACTAAAAACTGAGGGGGAAACAATAAACTCAGTGCTTGGATGAGTTAAAGATACATTATGCATTAATTGCTGAGCTTTTAAGATGCTGCTCGGTGGATTTTGTTGGCTGTTTCTTCCCTTTTTCCAGTTTGCTCGCTTGCAACTTCACGTAAAACTCAGTTTCTATATTAAACAAAGATCTGTGAGTTACTGTTAATTTGTTTGAGTCTGGTGGTGTTTGTTAGCCACTCTCTCAGCTATGGTTAACTGTCGTCCCTGTTTCCAGTCTTTATGCTAAGCTAAGCTAAAAGGCAGCTAAATATTTCCCATCCAAGCAGGAGAGTGGTGACAGGCTTTACTAATATGTCAAACAATGGCTCTAATTGACATTTTTGCAAGTTAAAATTTATAAACTCAATTTAATTGAATATTCAATATTATTCAACCTTTTGTTCAACATGTTTTAGATAATTTAAGACAATATCTGTGCTTGCTTGTGTGAGCCTGGCTGATTGTATTCTGACTATAATGTGAGTTAATGTTGTAATGACTCTAATGAGCTTTTTTATAAAGAAGTATATGTTCAGTTATTCTTTGTGAATCGATTATAAAGCGTCATTTTCAGTCATTTGTGTATTTTTATCATGATTATTTTTTTTTATTTTCAGCATATTGTCAAATGTTTATGTCTAAGTCGGTGGCCAGTTCAGTCATTTAATCAATTGTCCCAAATCCACATCACAGTATACATTGTATGGAGGACTGAAGACATAAAGACAGAAAGACAAGGGAAAGGAAGGAAGGAAGGAAGGAAGGAAGGACAGAAGGAAGGAAGGAAGGAAAGAAGGAAGGAAGGAAGGAAGGAAAGAAGGTAGGAAGGAAGGAAGGAAGGAAGGAAAGAAGGTAGGAAGGAAGGAAGGACAGAAGGAAGGAAGGAATTGCCCAATAAATAACTATTTAAACAGTCTACGATGACGTTAACGTACATGCTGTAAAGAATAAGTGTGGATTTGGGACGCAGCTGATGTTTCTGTCGTCACACTCCCTGCATCTCGTCTCTGCTCCCTCCAGATTATATTTGGAGCGTCAGAAGAACCACTTCCACATTCACTCTGTGGCGTGTTCGGGCACAGAGGTCCACCTGGCAGCCTGCCCCCTGGAGTTCAGCAAGCCAAACGCCACATCGACCTGCGAGGGCGGCATGGCGGCCGTGGTCAGCTGCATGCCGGGGCCGCTCTTCATGCAGAACAGTGGCCTGAAGAAGAAACTTAAAACTTCGGTAAAGTGAAGTTTAAGTTAAGGGCAGCTCGTCCACCTTGACCACGGCTACTGAACACATGCAGTCTGGATAATATTCTCTCAAGCGCACAGTGTGCTGTCGTTTAAAATGTCTTTTTTATGTGTCTGCTTGTTGTCTAGAGAAACGTGAGGCTGAAGGGAGGTGCCAAGCTGGGCGAGGGCCGGGTGGAGGTGCTGAAAGACAACGAGTGGGGGACGGTGTGCGACGACCGCTGGAACCTGCAGTCGGCCAGCGTCGTCTGCAGGGAGCTCGGCTTCGGCAGCGCCAAGGAGGCTCTCACCGGGGCCCGCATGGGACAAGGTCAGGGGCAAAAAATAGTGAATGTGCTGGTTTTGCATCTCATTAAACCTGTCACCAGACTGGACCTCAGTCGTCAGCTGCCAATCTGCAGCCGCCTGTCTTATCTCTCAGGTCATCCTTTAACCCCCGAGCACTGATAATCTCTCCTTTAAGTCCACATTCCTTTTACGGATTCCTCATTCTGGAGCTTATTTTAATAAGTAAAGGAATGTTACGCATGAAGACGGAAGAGAAACAAAGACATGATAGAAGAACTTCATCACCGTAAACAAACCGTTTCTCACCCGATTACTACAACAACAGACAAATCTCACCCTATCATTTCCATCTCCCGCTACATTCCTGACATTAATTCTCCCTCCCCCCATATTCATTAAATAGCTATTCTGAGGGTTCGTCAGGCACTTTTAGAGGAGAAAACCATCTGTTACTCCAGCGAGGCGACGGACCATTTCATGTGAAAATGAGGCGCTTGATTTTACAAGTCCAGCTTGCGTCTGAGCTGTCCGGCCTCCACATGAGTGACTGTAAAAAACAGTTTTTAAGACACAATTACTTTTTCGGGTGATGAGTGGGAGTGAAGTACTTCATACCAAACTGTTTGAAATCATTGTCCCGCCTTCTCCCTCTCTGAACACACACAAACACACGTTTACTTGACTCGCTGGGTCGGTTGGCTGGAAACCGCTTTCAAAATTTGGACGAAAAGCAAAATCTGACTCAAAATTCCTCACTGATGGCTCAGAGCAGCTGAATGAAGGAGTGTGTGTGTGTGTGTGTGTGTGTGTGTGTGTGTGTGTGTGTGTGTGTCTGTTTGTCTGTGAGAAAGTGAGCGTATCTCCTTGGGAAAGAAACAACTTCTGTGTGAGGATGTTTGTAAAGAGCTTTAAAGACACAACACACCCTGAAGCTGCAGTTCAGAGTGCTTACACTGACATTCATGCTCTTGTCAAACAACTAATAATCGGGCTTTTATAGATTTAAGTGGATTTTTTGGTCATCTGTGTGCCTAAAAGTCATTACAGTACATTCGGGATTTTGTATTTAGTCCTCGTCAACATCTGAAGTGAAGTTAAATGGGTCACAGGATGAGGAAGTGTTCCAGTGCTGCCACGTCACTCAGGACAAAAGCGGCAGCTCGATATTAAAATATTTATCTCAGTGTGTGTGTTCCTCGTTGGCGATTCTCCAGAACACGGAGGTGTGTGCAGCTTTTAGGTAAACTTCCCTGAGATTCCACCGGTGAAGAAACAAGCAAGTCTTTTGAAGGGCGGTTCTGGGCGTGGACGGCTGCTGCCGTGTGTGTACATTATGATTTCCACCGCAGAGGAAGTCGGTGGTGGAGGAGGCAGCAGCATACCCGCTCTGTGCTCGGGTGGATGTCAGACCGCCACCTGGCCGAACGAGTCCAAGAAACATTCCTGAACGTCACTGCAGTCGGAAACGAGCTCCGCTGAAGGAATTCCTTTCAGAGACATTTCATAACTCGATCACCTCATGATGGTGTGACCCAAAAGTGATGGAGTGAGAGTTCAGAGGGTGGAGGTAAAAGCGGGTGTCGCTGACAGAGAACATGCACACTCAGCAAACAAGCCGCGGGTTGAAAAGCTGCAGATTAGTTTCTGGTCTGCAAGGCGAACAGTTTTGGCTCCTGTCTCTTTAAGGCCCCTCCTTCCTAAAAGCACACACTGCTCTGATTGGTCAGCTCTCACAGGCCAGAGTCAGCCCCGCCCACTTTATTTCAGATCTATCAGAAGTCTTTACGTCTCGTTTGAAGTCACAGTTTCTTGTTTCTCAGTGGATTGAGCATTTTTTGATGCCTTCAGCGTTTTCATAAAGCGCCTAGACCTGCTTTAAAATCATAAATAGAAATCACACTTTCTACAGTCTGGCTCCTTTAATATGCCTGGAGCTCATGAACTGACCTGGATTGTTTCTAATCTGATCTACAGTGAGA
>CAEMYA010000211.1:2196669-2226290 GCA_903131615.1 Diplodus sargus
GACAGAACTCAAAGTTTCCCAGCAGAACATTTGATCGTAACAAGATGATTAATGCTCATTTCACTTGTCAGTTGTTTTAATGTTTCGGCTGAACAGTGTAGATATACATGTTAAATACTTTAGATAATTTGCATAAATTGAGTTTTAAACTATATTATTCATAATTTCACGGCACTTTGTCAAACAGCTTTGGTTAATAGTTATTTTGCAGATTCATATTATCAATATTAAATATTAGCTGATCAAAAATGATCTATCATTCTAGATCAGCATTATACAGCATTAAAAGCATAAAGTTGAGACTTTAGATAGGAAATGTGAGACAAGCCAGTGTCCTGCAGATGGAAGACAATTATTAATTGTGTGATGTCGGCATACTCATAAAGCAGTTCTGTAGAAAGATACCTGATTTTTGAGTCTCATTCTCAGGTTGGCAAATAACGCACTTTGCGGGCTATTAACAGGACTCAGAGAGCCCAGTTGTTAACAGTGAGAAGACTTGTATTTTCAAATACATTTTATTTCAAGACATATTCTTTAGATATATATTTTTGTGTTTATCCCAGAGCTGTAAAAACACTCCTTGAATCCTGTGGGTTTTGAGGTGAGGCCTAAGTCTGCTTAAGCTATTTGTTCCTATCAGTTCGCAAGACAACGACTCCAAAGGCTTCATAATTAAATAATACATTTATTAATACATTTATTTATTCAGGATAGCCCCTTGAGATGAATCATCTCATTTTCGAGGGGGTCCTTCCACAAAAGATGCAATAATATAAATGAGAAAGTGAATGAGAATAAAATAGTAAATTAAAATAAATAATAATAGATAAATAAATAATATAAATGAGAAAGCAAATGAGAATAAAATAAACAATAATAAAAATATTATTAATAATAATAATAATAATAATAATAAATAGATAAATAAATAAAGCTTCACAAAGCTTTTCAAGCACTCTCAGAACGCACATTTACACGCTTGAGCTGAGATGTACACCTGAACTGTGTACCTTAACAACTGCTTCCAAATGAAAAAACGTCAACACAGCTCAATCGGATCCTTGTTAGTAGCCTGCTGGGCAGTGAGGCCGAGGGCCCTGTAACAGCTTTGTAATGATCTCTGCATGGTGTTATCAAGCAGGATGCTGTTGCATACAGTTGCAAAGAAAATTAATTCCTGCAATTGTTTTCATTTTGTTCTATCACAGAGGTTCAACATTATCTTCAAGCAAAGGCATCGCGTCCATGCACACTGAACTCGCGAGTGAAATCGTCATGGACAGATGAGGGCTGAGATGGGCCACTTGAGCTGGCGTTAGGCTAGCTTCTACCGTGGCCCTGAGCATGTCCCTAGCCAGGCACGAGGCCCAAACTAAACACGCACACTTTTTGTGCACGCTTCTACCAACCATAGGTTTGTATCATCGAACAGGGACCTGCTATAGGTATGTAAACTCGTACAGGGACCTTTAAGTTGGCGGGATTGCACAAGGGCTCAGAGGGTACGCTATTACCAATACCAGTGGCTGATCAAAGGCCTGACTACTGCCATTCATGGAAAACAAACCTTACAGCTCCGATGGACAGCACTCGGGCATTTGCCATTGAAGATAGCTGAAGTCCGGTCAGGTAAACCTGTAACTTACAATGATAACATTACGTTTGCCGGGCAGACCACTAACAAGTGAGAGAGCCACAGCATTAGAACTCGTGACAGGTGAAATAAATAACATGGATCATTGTGTTCCAATGCCATGTTCTGTTGTGAAACCGGGAGTCCCAGCATTCATGTGGACGTCTCTTTGACAAACACCAGTCACCCAAACACAGCTGCAGACCGAGTACACCCCCTCATGGCAGCAGCACTCCTTGATGGCAGTGCCCCCCCAGCAGGACAACGCGCCAAAAACTGCTCAGGAATGATCCGAGGAACGTGGGAAAGAGCTCAAGGTGTCGAGCTGGCCTTCAGATTCCCCAGATCTCAATCCAACTGCGCTTCCACTGGATGCAGTCTGAGCCAAGAACCATCCATGGGGGCCCAACATGGATGGGAGTTGGTTCTGGCGCATCCCGTGGATGCTCAACTGGATTGGGATCTGAAGAATGAGGAGGCCAGTTTGACACCTTGGGTTCTTTGCCATGAGGGGGTGTAGTTGGTCTGAACGGCGTTTGGGTGGCTGGTGTTTGTCAAAGAGGCTCCACAGAAATGACAGGACACAAAATTTCCCAGCAGAACATTTGATTGTAACAATATAATCAATGCTCACTTCACTTGTCAGTTGTTTTAATACTGAATTTGAATTTATTTATTCAGGATAGCCCCTTGAGATCATGAATCATCTCATTTTCGAGGGGGTCCTCCCACAAAAGATACAACAATAATATAAGTGAGAAAGTGAATGAGTTTAAAATAATAAAATTAATGAATTAAATAAACTAAATTAACAATAATAATAATAATAATGATAATAATAATAAAAATAAATAGATAAATAATATAAATGAGAACGTGAATGAGATTAAAATAAATAATAATAATAATACAATAATAAATAGACAAATAATATAAATGAGAAAGTGAATGAGAATAAAATTAATTAAATTAATAATAAATAGATAAATAAATAATATAAATGAGAAAGTGAATGAGAATAAACTAAATAATAATAATAACAATAATAATAATAAATAGACAAATAAATTAATAGGAATAACAAACACAAAGTTAGCACTTAGTAAAACCCATTTAAATTACTACCTTTACTTCCTTCTTTTATTTCCCATTGAAGGTACTTGTACATCGCTTGTTTGCAAATTTGTTTACCTTTTTAATTTCATTTTTAAAAAGACAAACAGAAAAAGAGGAAGAGAGACTAGTGTCCCAACAGTTACACTGTCGTGGCTTCTGCCAACCCAAACTGTCGGTATTCAACGATCTGTGAATGAGACTTGACTATCCTGTAGAATCATTTACTGATCCTAGAGTACTGATGAACACTTTCTCACACTTTCTGCCTTTAATGTTGGCACCTCCATTGCACTGACCTTGTAGGACCAGGTGTCTCGCCTCTCCGGGTTTGATCACCACACAGGTCAGAGTTGTGTTCACCTGGAGAGAGGAGGAAGTACTTTAATATAACATAACTACATACATAAGTGTGTGTGCGTGTGCGTGTGTGTATGTGTGTGTGTATATATTCTGTTTGTAATATGAAAAAGATGTAATCAGAGTGCAGACACATATGACGAAAAGGGGATTTCTTACAGGATTTTATAATAAAGAATGATATAGCAGTCTGTAACCATGTGCATGACATCACTTCAGGACTCTCGCATCACTCTGCACAGTAAAATCTACTATCATCTGATTTAACAATTGTTTTTTCATCTAGTGCTTTATGCATGACTGCTATGATTTTAAATACTATCTTTTTTATATATATCTTTTATATATATATATATATATATATATATATATATATATATATATATATATACTTACACACACACACACACATATATACACATAGATATACATATATACATAGATATACACGTATATACGTATATACACGTAAATATACACACATATACATATATACACATATACATATATACACATATACATACACATATACATATACATATATGCACATATATACATATACATATATACACATATATATACATACATATATATACACACATATATACATATACACACACACACACACACACACACACACACATACACCAGAGTAATATCATTTTAAAGTCTGTCTTTTGAAACACAGGGAGTCAGTTCTGGTTGAATGTGTTATTTAAATTACTGCACTGAGACAAACACACTGCATGCATTCGGTGCAAGCTACAATGAGTCTGCATATTGTGTGTATAAACTAAGTCAGTTGAGCTATTCAAAATGAACATCAAGATGTGGACATATTAACATACTGAGACAATATTGCAAACAACATATGGAGCCTGTTAGCTAACTGTGCTGTACTCTGATATTCGGCTGTAACGATACCAGTATTAACAAGCTAACATTTCACACCACGTGGCGTCATGCTAACACTCTCCAACAGACACACACCTTAGCCAACATGCAAACCTGTCTGTAAAAACACGACGATGAAATGACTCAGATGTTTTTAGAAGCTCGTTATACACGTCAGTACCTGGTTCACGCGACCTTACCCGTTAATAAAGGCAGCTGAGCCGCTGATAAGGTGTTTCCCGATCCCTTCAGTGCATCTCCAACAACTTTAAAGTCAGCTAGCTAGCTAACATAACATAACCACTCACTTACACTGAACAACAAACGTTAGCTAACCAGATTTCATGCCGATTTTATCGAAACTACCGACGTGTTTTGAGAAAGCGACCTAAATATAATTGCCTGCGCATTATTCATGTAATAAACAAGGCAGAGAAAAAACGGCGAAAATCAAAATGGAGGTTTGGTGCACCAAACAAAACCAATCGTCCATCAGATTGAATTGGATGTAAGAGGATTATGTTCCAGCCAAATTTACCTCAACACTCAACAGTTAAACATGACATCCTCGGCTTAGTGTTCAGAGTTATTTCAGAAACATTTGACTCAAAAACACACCTGGCAGATATGAGAGAGAGGCTTGCTCCCTATTCACCCGCACAGAACTCGGCTTAGACAAGCATGGAGAAGTTCTATGTAGAGCTGGCTGACATATTAAGGAATCCCCTGGGCTGATTACCTGAGATCTGTAGGTAATAACTGATCTGTACACCTCCCACACAGACATGAATACACCTGAGCTGAGCAGGCAACTGGACACATAACGCAAATATGTACAGAACAGTTTACTCACCGTGTTGGCGTCCTCGTAAAAGAGCTGTGCCGACCAGAATAAGCAATTTAAATAGGCAGGCACGGTTTTGGAGGGAAATGCGCAAACTTCGCGCGGGAAACGAGAGAGACCGCCCCTTCTAGCACGCACCACCTGCATTCGTCAGAAAATCTGTGGGCGGGCCTTAGGTATGTCGCTGATTGGCTCAACTGGTAGAGCGTACATCCTGTCTACAGATGCTCTGTGTCCTCGCCCCAGGTTGAATTCCCCACCTGCATACCACTTCTTCACTCTCTCCTGTCCTCGCTCAAACTGATCTATTAACATATAAAGGCAAGAAATCAACCTCAGATGACATCTTTAGTAACCTCTATATTTGAGAGATAAAAAGAAACCTCTCTGCACAAAAGCCTTTGACTGTAATATGTCAACAAATGAGACGAAGATTTGGAACATGGATTTCAGATTTCAGATTTAAAGGGATATTCTGGTGTAAATTTAATCCATGGTCTAACACACCATGACACCGAGTAAGACCCCCCTCGAGAGATCAAGTTTGCGGCCCAAAAGTTTACATAAGTGGCAAAATGGCCATTTTCTCCCATTAGTCAAAGGCCCTCCCATAATCTTACTGGTGCTGTGGAATAAATCTCCGCTGTTCTACCTGCATTGCCTGTCCATGCTGCTCTGCTGTGCTCCGTCCGCTCGCTCTACTCTGAGCATAATTAAAGGAGCATTTAATGTTTTGTTTTTTTAATTACATAGGACATGACCATTGGGTTGTTTGTACAGTATCATTTCATTTATTTTCCATTCTTTTGGTTGTAAGCCCCAGTGTTTAATTTGTTTATTTTCCTTATTTCACTATTCATTTATTTCTGTCGAGGTGTCTGTGTGACGCGCCAGTTAACCCAGTTCTGACATCTTGGCCCTGTTTAGTGTGTTGGTGCTCTTTGAAGCCAGTGTGTTGGTTTGCGCCGTGCCCCCCTTCCATGACTTGATTTTATTAACGTTTGTTGTCTTTCTTTCATCAAACAGGAGCTGTTGGGCCTGAGCGAGTGGCACTGATCCCTTTGGTGACAGTCCCCTTCACTTCCTTTTTCGGTGGCATGCAGCGTGGTGTGATCCGATGGTGTGGGTTTTCATGTTTGGTGTGTCTCATTGGACCCCTTCCCCTCTTTCAGCTAGTCATTTTCGCTGGGAGGCCCACACAGGCCCCCTGTGTACTACTTTTCATTTTGAGTATACTTTTGAGGGAAAGTTATGGGGCCAAAATAATAACGTTGCAATGTCGGGCCAAAAGGGTGACTGTGCAATAAAATTTATAAAATAACTTCCACCAGACCGTATATAATATATATATCATTACAAAGAGAAATATTCAATAAACTTGTCTATTTTTGGAAGCACGTCTCTGCCAAGTGATTTTGAACCTGTGGCCTTTTTCTGTCTGTGTTATATCTCAGTGATTGTACCCACCTAAACTATTTCCTGGCGGTGAAATTCCCCTAGGTGGGGGTTGTTGGACTTAAATGACTTTTAAGTTAACTTGATCAATTCAAAACATAAACCCTCCGCCGCTTTGCCACACATCGTTTTGACAACCTCAGAAATGGAGAGGCACCCATCTGCAGTCAAAATGGCTGACAAGGGCGCCGCCATATATCCATAGACATATAAAGATTTATGTCTATGAATATATCCAATCCATACCGGAAGTCCCAACCGGAAGATGGTTAATCACCAAAATAAAACCCCGCCATTTATCCAATCATACCGGAAGTCCCAACCGGAAATTGGTTGGTCACCAAAATAAAACCAAAATAAAACCCACCAAACTAAGCTAGTAACGCTGCTGACGCATCCACAAGTAGTCCAAGATTCATATATTGCTGAACTAAGTACTTCCGAGACTACTTGTATAACGAGTATGAAATATATTTATTGTGTACTTTTCGAGTACTCCTGTGTCAAAATCATTAACAGAGAACAAAGTCTTTTCACCCAAATTTGATTAGAAATGTACTTGTAACAGAGTATTATTAGACTGTGGTATTGCTCCCCTTTTTGTTAAGTAAAAGATCAGATTATTTGTATCAGAACCGGGGTTGTAACCATAGTAATGGGCAGGCGCGGGTGCTCTTATTTTCTCAGTTCATCCGGTCATTGCGGAACTGACGATGCATTCAGGTGCGCCCTCAGATAATGGGAGATGGGAGCTGTCAACCTGTGGGGACTGTGTCAAGCAGGCACTACCTGCTGGACACCCAACACAAACATAATGTGATAAACATATTAGAAACATACTCTTATTTATAACTGATCAGAATATTACGCCACTGACCTCCTCATGCAATTCCCAGGAGATCATGATTAACTCAGAATCAGAATCAGAATCAGAATTTGTTTGTTGGTCCTGCAAACTGTGATATGTGTGTCACAGCAGACTAATGGCATTTCAATTTAACAATTAAGATCAATAAGAGTAAAAAAACAAAAAAAAACCAATATCATAAAAAAGTAAGAAATAGATTCCTATAGGCCCTTTCATTCATTTTATGGTAAAAGTACAGAACAGAAATTAATAACACCTGAGCTGAGGTGTCCAGACTACCTTAATTCACCTGATTACAATATTAAAGAAATGTAGCTTGATTACGTTCCATTAGTATTGGAATAAGAACAAATAAAGACCAGAAAAATGAAACATCAATAAAAAAAAGACCTTTCTTAATCCTATTAACAATTGTTTATCTGTATTGGTCCTATTAATATTTGTTTTATTTTTATTTTGCCCTCTATTGATAAATACTCTATTGCCTGCTCTCCCAATTGAGCTAAACGCTGTCATATAGGTATTTGTCTCTTTGGTAACTGAAGTGTAAACCATGCAAAATAAGTCCCGCCCACAGATTTTCTGGCGAATCTTGGTAGCGCTCGCCAAAAGGGGAGGTCTTGATCGTTTCCCGCCCGAAGTTAATGCATTTCCCTCCAAAAAATTAGATGCCTATAAAAATCTGTTACTGAGCTTCACTCGGGTCCCAGCAGCTCTTCTCTGAGGACACGAACAGGGTGAGTAAACTGTTCTGTACTAATCTGATTTATGTGTCCAGTTACCTGCTCAGTACAGGTGTATTCATGTGGGCAGTGTAACGTTACAGATCAGTGATTATGAAAGGATCTCAGGTAATAAGCCCAGGTGATCATATATCAGCGAGCTCCACATACCTAATAACGTTCATGTATTGTCTAAGCCCAGTGTTCGACATATGTGCGGGTTAAAAGGGAGCCAGCCTCCCTCTCATGTCGGTGAGATTTGTTTTTGCCTCATATGTTTCTGAAATAACTCTGAACACGAAACTGCAGACGTTTCATGTAACTGTTAAGTGTTGCGGTAAATTCGGCTGGAACATAATTCCTTAACAACATCCAATTAAATCCAAGATGGACGTCATGTTTTGCTTGGTTCACCAAACTCCATTGTGATTTTGGCCGTTTTTTCTCTGCCGCGTTTATAACATGAATAATGCACAGTTAATTAAATGTAGGTCATTTTCTCAAACATGTTGGTAATTTCGGTGACATCGGCATGAAACTTTTTTGAAATTTATGTATTTAGAACGCAATGAAAGCTGGTTAGCTAACGTTTACTTGTCAGTTTAGGTGAGTGGTTATGTTATGTTAGCTTAGCTCGCTGACTTAAAAGTTGCTGGAGATGCACTGCACGGTTGCTGCTGCCTTTATTAACGAGAGGCACTTATCTGCAGTCAAGATGGCCGACAAGGGCGCCGCCATTTATCAATCCACACCGGAAGTCCCAACCGGAAGTTGGTTAATCACCAAAATAAAACCCAAATAAAAGCTGCTAGTTATCAAATCCATACCGGAAGTCGTAAGCGGAAGTTGGTTAATCACCAAAATAAAACCAAAATAAAAGCTGCCAGTTATCAAATTCATACCGGAAGTCTTAAGCGGAAGTTGGTTAATCACCAAAATAAAAGCTTTAAAAACACGTACGTTTACACCATAGACTGTATGGTTTACACTTAACAATTCTATGCATTTTGTGTATTTACATGTTTATGGTAACAGTATAATTGATTAGTTAATTGTCTCGCCACAACTTTACTCAGAAGTTAGTTAATAATCACTAAGTTTTAATGTTAACATTTCATAGATTTAGCTTCAATATCAACATAAAATCAACAATAAAAATGTGAATATTATGTTTGTGTGGTGGTGATGGGGGGCGCGCGCGCACACACACACACACACACACAAAAAACAACAGGACTGAAGAATAACTAAGATTAAATAACCTGAATACTCAAATTAAATAGAGAATTGATAAAACGGTCACAACAAATGTTATACTATCAAATTAGTACATGGTAAATGTTAATTTATGTTACTGTTGGTCACGGTTCATTTCTCCAGAACGAGAGCAGCCAGGAGCTGAAAGTGTGGGCAGAGGAACAGGCTGCTGAGGACCAGTTGGACGGCGGTTTCCTGAACTGAATCCTGATTTCCTGTCATCAGGTTTTGTGGACTGACATGTTGCCTGGTTGGAGCTTGGCCGAGGAAAGGAAGGCTCTGCAGCAGGTGATCCATCCATCCACAGAGCATCAGTGACAGAGGAGAGGTGAGGTGTCTGCTCAGAGCTCAAAGAATACTGAAAAGACTAAAAGAACCAGAAGTAACAGCTGACTTCTGTCCTCAGGCTGTGAGTCTCCTGAACATCCTCAACAATATAGACTGCTTTGGTTTCTGTCCATCTGTGATGTAGTGTTACGACCCCTGAGGTCATTTAAACATTTCTGTATGCGCATGTCTCTCCTTGAAGAATCCTTTTACCTGACTGTGTGTGTGATTGGTTGCAGGTGTGTTTGTGACTGCAGGTTGTCCAGAGAGCTGACTGGTTGCTGGGTGTCAAAGTTTGCTAGGGGTTTACTTTGACATCCAACAGCACAAATGTGGTGTCTGGTCTGTCGTATCTACACAGCCATGATAGTACTACATGACTTTTAACTAGCAAAATATCATCCTCCAGCCAGCCTGTCACCAGGTTTGTGACTCCCATACCTGGGCGGTGAGTTGCTTTATTTTGAAGGGTCTGTAGCAGGATAAGCATTTTGTCTTGTTTCCTCCTTGCCCGCAGGTTCGTCCACTGCGCTCTCATTGTCACCTGTGTCAATTTCGGGTCGGAGGTTGTGTGCCCGACAGGTATGGCCGCACGCCGCTTCACCTCACTGCTCATTTTTATTTCGATCATTATGATCAAAGGCATTTGTGTTGTGTTAATAGGGCGATTGTGTGCTGCTCAGTGCTTCCTGTCCCTGTGTGCGCCGCTGTGATTGTTTGGCAGTGGTAATTGTCATCCCTCTCTCTCCGTTGTGGTTGATGCTACTTGGTGGCTAATGCTAGTGTGGTCACAGGTAAATGCTGGCAGCTGCCTGGAGTCCTTTTCCCCCCCCTCCTCTCGTGAGTGTGTGAGTGTCTGTGCTACTAAAAAGGTATGAAGCCTATATGTTGACGTGTAACCTCATCATTTTAAAATACTTAGCCAATGCTAATGATGGTTTTCCTCAATTAGGTGTCACTGTCGCCACCTCAGTGGGCCGCTGCTGCTTTGTGCACTGTTGATTACGTGCATATCATTCATATTTGCTGCTGCTGCATGCTGTTAGGGCGTTGTCCTGGGGCCATCTGAGGTGTCGCCGCCACGTCGGCTTGTACAGGACCATTGGTCGGCCGCATGCCGCAGGCCGGCCACGATTACCTTTTTACCAGGGACTGGTGCCCCTTATGTTGAACGAATGAGTGTATGAATGTGTGGATCCTGTTCCATTATTTTTGGAGTGTGTGTTTGAGTTCATTCTGGATATTTATGTAATTCTATTTTGTGCATCTCGTAAATTGAATTATTTTGTAAAAACAACTTTGGTTACATTGGGCAGTCATTTGATACATTGTTTGAGCCTGTGATCTGTCCATTAATTATGGTTTCGTTGTTCGATGTTTTCTTTTTGTGTGTGCAACCCCACTAATTATTTCCTCCCTTTTCAGTTGCTGTCGGCCGGTGGTGGCGGTGCTGGTGACCTGGTGGTGGCATCCTCCCGTCTTGTCTTGCTGTGTCCCTTGGAGTGGGTTTTCTTCACTGAGAGTGTGTCTGCCACGTGTGCCTGGTGACTTAAGTTTGTTACTTTATTTTGGTGGATCCCTCCCCAGCACGAGCCTTCGTCCATCCACTTCGGCCTCAGCTCTGATTAGGTTTGCCCTACTTTTTGTGTAGTGAAAGTGATTTTTAAACGTATGAAAATAAAGTGTCTTTTATAGTTTGAACCACGTCTTTTGAACTACGAACCTGTGTGCCTTGTGTCTGAAAATAATTTTCTGGGTGAAACTCCCAGGGTGGCGTTGTTGAGGTCTCAGTATTATTAGTTATTAGTTTTCTTTTTCTTTTCACCTCCTCCTTGCCACAGGTCCAATGAGAGGCAGTAAAGTATGGCTTCTGAAAATACTTATGTACATCAGATGGGCACAGGTTTATAAAAGCATGCATATGAGCACTATAAACTATTTTAACTGAGTAGTAAACACACTGTCAGGTCTTTGCTCAACCGAACATCAAGACAGTCTTTGCTAACTTTTACCCAAGAGTCATCTGCAGTCAAGATGGCCGACAACGGCGCCACCACTTATCCAATCAATACTGGAAGTCTCAAGCGGAAGCTAGTTAATCACCAAAATAAAAGCTTAACAAACACGTACATTTACATCATAGACTGTATGGTTTACACATAACATAATTCTATGCATTTTGTGTATTTACATGTTTATCGTAATGGTATAATTGATTAGTTAATTGTCTCTCCACGACTTTACTCAGAAGTCAGTTAGAAGCCTATAATAATCACAAAGTTATAATGTTAACATTACATGGATTTAGCTTCAATATCAATGTTATGCATAAAAATGTGAATATTATGTTTGTGGTGGTGGCAGGGGACACATATTTACTGACTCATATATTCATACTTTTTAAGATCATGTATCGTAGTTAGACATTCCACTACTTTTACAGCACTATAATAAACACTGCAAATGAAATTTTACTGGAATGAATTTGGAATCCTTGTCTGTAGTCTTGTCTGCAAATAAATGTCATGTCTAAAGTCTGTATGAAATATAAATCTGTAAATATATGTATTTTGGAGTTTCTGAGTTGAAATGTCATCATTCGCTGGATCACCCATTCAGACGAGATACCGACAAAGCATTTGAGACAGCAGGGTGGCATTGTTTATCCACATAATAGTTTTAATTTCTGCAAATGCCATGTTTCGTATTTGTTGTGTTCTGCTGCGCTGTCGATAGAGAGAACGCCTCTCTGCTCTGTCTGTGAGCACCAGCCAATCACATAGCGCCTTCAGATGACCGCTTCCCAGACTTCTCCTACGAAAAGAAATATCGCAAACTGCATAACCACCACCAACTGGACTGGAGTGTCATTTGTGTTCATCTTTTGCAGTCTGTCACGGACTAGTCCATTTCATTGTGTATGTGAGACAGATACCCATGAATTTGACATTTTAACTAATACATAAAATTAACCACGGTGATAAATTTCTTATTTTCCTTTTTTTTTTTTTTTGAGGTTGGTGGGGGCCCCCTCTACCGCTGCTGGTGGAGGGGCCCAAAGCAACTGCCTATCTATGCCTCTATGTTAAGACCGGCTATGCCTACAGGGCAGCAGCTTTAAATGCAGGACTGTGTAAGAAAGTGTAATTAAGCTCCCTTTTCAGTTGTCTAGCCTTTTTCACCATTACAAAATGGAGTGTTATAATTATAAGTAAAGAAAATAAAGGGATCTCAGACTAGATAGGTGGAAACTCCAATAAATGTTAATTTACTTACATACATATCATGAGAAGACAGCAATGATCAGGTACAGAACCCAAATAAGGACGAAAATAAAACAGGAACATGGAAAATAAAGTCAGATTGACCTTGTGTGTTAAACTGTCCATCACAGAAACATGGTCTCACTCTCAACTCAAGCTCATATCTTTATGATGGCGCGAGAAGTTATCTGCTGATGGAAACGCCTCAGATATTTCTTTGTTAATCAGGTGCGATAAAGTTCTCGTTTGAAGAAAATCCAGGTTTAATGAGCCTGAACTCGGATCGCGGTCCTGTAATCTTCTGAGACAGACACATCCGGGTTGGTCCGGCGTTTCACTGCAGCACCGTCTGTTTCACAACTCGTCCTTCTTTGTCGATGGCAAAGTTGTAATTCTTTGGATTGTCCAGAGCTGCTTCTATTCGCTGATCCAAGTTCTCCAAGGTGATGAAGTTCTTTGCATCCTCCTGCAAAGGATGGAAAAACAGATTAAAAAACATGCAAAAGTAGCTTTAGAAGTAGAAATAAAATAAAAAAAATAAACATTTTCCAAGTCAGTTTGAAAGGAGAAAACAGAAAGAACATAAACTCAAATTGAGAAAATCTGACCTGCAGCTGCAGAATTTCTCTCTCCTTTTCTTTGAGGAATTCTAGCTGTTGTTGTTCACGCTTGATGGCAGCTTCCAGCTCCTTGCGCTCAGCTTCCTCCTTTGCTTTCTGGATCCTCTGAGTCCTGAAAGGTTAGAGACGTAGTTGAGCTAATACTTTGAGGATGGGACAAAATCCTTTATTTGCAGCGTGTCTTTGATTTTTTATTCTTCACATCATCATTTTTGAGTTGCTACCTACCTGAGTTTGAGCAAGCGGAGGTTCTCCTCGTTGTTCCACGCCATGAGGGCGCAATGCTCCTCCGCTTCCAGCCTCGCCCTCTCCTCAGCCAGGGAGCCCGTCTCCTCCTCATACTTCTTTCGGAGCACCTCCTCTTTAAACTCCAGGCTGGCAAAGACAGAAGACAGAGGAAGGAACCAGGTTAATTCACCAATGTAGTTTTAATTATTAACCCTAACCTGCAACATCTAAGAAAAGCAATGTTGAAGTTGTATTTTTTTTAGGAAAAGTATATGATTGGTCAAAAACATGTCAGAAAACGGTGAAGTACATTTTCTGCAGATCCCTTGCTGAAATAATTAAATGAAAATGTTGAAATGTTTAAAGTTTTTTAGTTTTTCTAGTTAACTTGATGAAAAAAAATTGTATTATTTAACTGCCAAGCACATAAAGGTTTGTTGCAAATTATAAAATGACACACATTTAAACATAATGTTGACTTATATTAAGAAATGCAAAATCATAAAAATTGTAAAATTAAGTACAAGCAATCAAAATTTCGCACAATACTTGACATTCTGCAACACATGTTAGTAAGTTTAGCAGCTTTTTTGGATCAGAGTTGGGGTGAAAATAAAATAAAGTTTGTGGAAATATATATATAAAAACGTTTGACAGTTTGAGGAGGAGATTTTCGCCACAATAATTGTCAGGAGGACAGATTTTGAGCAGGAAACCAGAATTTCCTACAACACCAGATGACCTGTTAACGCATCAGACATGTCCTATATTAACACATTATGTTACATTTGTGATTAAACGCACCGAAGCGCCCTCATGATCAGCTGGTACTGCGAGTATCTCTCCTTCAGCACGACCATCTCCACCGGATCGACCGCGGGAGGCGTTTTGATTCGCCCCTGTTTGGACTTGGCCACCGGGTCGTTGCGGGACTTTCTGCCCCGGACAGCCTCCACGAGAACGGCGCTCCTGGGTGCGAGGAGCCGGGCCGCCTGGACGCTCCTGCCGCCGATCACCTGGAACATGTCGGCGAAAAAGTACGGTAACTAATTCCTGATGGCAGCTGACTACAGCATTTGTTTCTGAAACACGCGCCGTGAGTTCACATTGGAGACAGAAATGTTATCGGCGTAAGGAGGCGGCCATGTTGGTGAACTTTGCACGGAGGAAGTGAAACGGAGCACAAGCCCCGCCCCTTCCGGTTTGTGCCACCATACATGAGTGACAGTGCGTGACGTCATCGCTACAGTGCAGAGCAGCTCGCCTCACAAAAAATCTCTTTAGCTTAATTCTGATCCCACAGCTTTGACACCACATACACAATATATACAAATACAGGAAATCTTCTTGGCTTCCAGCTAAAGAACACATTGTCAGTCTTAACACTAACAACGGGAGGTGGTGATGTGCAAATTCAAAACTGCTCTCTGACTGCTCTCAATTGGATCTGCTGTAACATTAGTTTGCGTAGGATTGGGTACTGCTGCTACATCCAAGGACCAAATTAAAATATAATCAAATATCAATTCTTGACCGACTTTTATTTAATTTTTGTATATAATAAAAGTTGTTTCTTTACGTTTTTAGATATTCTGAAAATTATTCAAGTTTCTCAAAGCCAGCAATGTGTTTTTGACATCAGCTTCTCAACCTGCAGCGTTCACCTTTGTGCTAATTTAGATACCAGCCACCTAAATACGCTTAATTTCTTTGAATGCATTATTCCGTGAGAAATTAATGAAATTTTTTTTAAATGAAGTAGAAAGTGAGAAAAAATCCTGAATCTGTCCCTTTTAGCCAGAACTAAAAGTTAATGGGGTCTATTCTGGGCCGAGACCCGTCATCCAGCCGAGTTTCATGGAAATCCGTTCAGTAGTTTTTGTGTAATCCTGCTGAGAAACCAACAAACAAGGTAAGAATCAAGTATGACAGGTTACTCTAATTATTGTCTCAATAAATACCAGATAACTGAATTATTCCTTAATGCACTCTATAAAACAGTAGTACATAAAAATAGATTAAATTTAAGCAGTGAGAGTACTACTAATTACTTCAAACTCGAGGATAACAGATGTTGTGATTGATGTTCTCGACAACAGAGACCAGCTGGCTCTTAAAAACGAGATAATGACACTACGTAACACTTCATATTATTTATGCTGAACTGTTGTTTTACACTCACAACCATAGTTAACTGCATATTTCTGTGTGTGTGTGTGTTTGTGTTTCTTCAGGGTTCAGTGGGACGCTGTGGTGTGTCAGCCTGGTGACTGATGATCCTGCTGAGGCAAGGCACCAACACATTACAGTGCCCGTCCGCTTGCCAGGAACTCGGGATGATGGGAAATGGTGCAGTGCCGCTGTGTGTCGTTCGTTCGTGACATTGAGAGCTGTAAGTAAGTCTGTGAAGGCTGTTTTTGCTTTCGTTATACGGCATCTCAGAGTGAAAATGTTTAATAGCAGCACCCTCGATACCCAGACAAGACAAAAATCTGGCAGAGAATATTCTCTTTTCTAATTCACGGATGTTAAACTCCTTTAAGTTGTCACTACGAACCACTGCTATAAGAATTTCTGTGTCTAAATTCCACCGTAACTTAAAGGCTTCCTTTAAAATTTAGCTAAACTTTGCAGGTGTTGAAATTTGAGTCATTATGGCTAAATTTAATTAATCAGAGCTAATTTTACAATCAAGGGGCTTTTAAAACACACAGATATTTAACACAACTGTGTAATTAACTGAGTGAATTTGTCTGATTTTGCCTCAATTGCCTCTTTATAACACATTTTTATGATAGAAAGGCTAAAATGAGGCTGCTGTTGATATCAAATGGACATCTCTGTGTATTTTCTACGTTTGCACCTTGATTAAATATGTAAATACTGATTTGCTGCTTGGTCCAAAATGAGGTAACACCCAAGTAAATAACTGAGACACAATACTGCAACAAGGTCAAAAGAAAACACAACACAGCACCGATGTGCAGGTCAGTTATATGTTTATTCAGCTTGTTGCCGGCTGTTACAGGTACGTGACCGAGCGTAATGGTGCAGACGTTGTATTAGCTTCACGGATGTAAAAGCACCATTGAGGATCTAACACCAGCAGACAAACAGACGAGGAGCTCCTGCGGATATCTTTCAGTGTCGTCGTTTAGCTTCGAATGGACTCACAGAACAGAAAAAAAGACAACAAAAATCTAACGCAGTCGGCCGTGAGACACGCCTGCATGAATATTAGGAGAAAACCAGTAACAATTAGTCTTCCACAGCATTTACATGTCCAGACGGCGATGCAAGAAAAAGACAGGTTTGTTAGAAATTAGAGAATTTAAACAACCGGCCAAATAGGAAAAACTCACTCTGATTCTTAAACCAACCCAAACTTGTGGAATTATAGACGTAAATGCAGCGGAAGAATAACTAAAACGGACAAAAATGAGACTTTAATATAGTGAAAATTAAATGTTTTAAGGTTACTGGTTCGCTGACTACTACAGAACCAGGGGTGCAGGACAATGCATAATCGATTGGTAGAGTTCCCGGACAATTAATCCTGCAGGTTTTCTTGCATCGGTTTGTTACCACAGCTAAAGTCCAAGCAGTCGAGGCAGAGAGGGGATTTTCTTTGTCCTCCTTCACAAACAATTGGTCAAATGTTTGCACAACGAGGCTTCAGGAGAGTCGAATAGTTACTCTGCTGCTTGGACTTTAAGCATGTGAGACGTGAAAAGGAACTCAGCCAAAGCAATATTGCTGTCCGGTATATAGCTACGTAACTAATGCAGTGCAGCCACTCTGCATTTTTACAGTTTGCCATCTTCGTGATGTGTGGTGTCATATCGTGTGTAGAAGAAGGGGGACTTCTGGTGGACCTCTTGTTTAGCACAAGGGCGCATCTGTCTTGAGAACGATGAGCTTTGGTTTGGAGTAAATGAAAGAGCATTTTTTTGGGGGGGGCGGGGGGGATTATGAAAGAGGAGAGGGATGTAAAAGAAATGAGGGAGGGAGGGAGGGAGAGGAGTGATGATGGAGGTGAGGGGAGATCAGAAAGGGGATGAAGAATTCAGGTTTATGCCAGGCTGGTGGCATTTAGGTTTTTTAGTTTAGGCCGGGAAGAGAAGGGTAAGCCAGTCGGATCTCTTCCCCCTCCAGGAGTTTTCTGAAAAAGAAGGAAGCGGATCTTTACCGTGTATTCGTTTGCAGTAAAAGTGTGAAAAGAGATTGAAAATAAAACAAATAAGGTCTTTTTAAACATGTTGCACCGGAGGCCATCATAAAATAACAAGCGTTTACAACAGTAATCATCAGTAATGTGGATAAACAGTCTGGATAGTTTAGAAAATCACATCACTTCATTGTAACACAGCCTGTAACACCAGGAAAAGACTAACAGCTCAAATCTAAGACGATATATAGTCTGATAGTACAACGACATGTTGCCCGGGCTGGAGATCGGCAGACAAAGATCTCACCTGTACGCAGCGATTTCAATGTCAAGGGCCATCTTCACATTGAGAAGGTCTTGGTACTCTCTCAGGTAGCGCGCCATCTCCTGCTTGGCGTCGGCGATGTCCTGCTCCAGCTCGCTTATCCTGATCTATGGATGGAGACAAACACAGCCATTCGTTATCAAATATCAAGAAGATCAACCCGGTGCTTGAAGAAATTACCTTTGAAATAACTGTAAATTATTGGAAAGGGGTCAGTTAAATGGAAATTTGTGCTCATTTCTTGTTTTTGTTGCTTTGTGTAGTTGTAGTGTTCCCTCTCGGTTCATTCGGACAGTAACCTTGCAGATTTTCACCTCTGCTGTGAGCCTGTCTTCATTTCCTGCTGAGTACTACAGATGGGGAGGGTGCAGCTGCTGCACAGAATATATTTACATTTACATCTTCAAAAAGAAGAAGCATGGCTTCCTCCTGCTTTTTATGTCTTCATTATTCCATCTCATCTCTGTGTCTTATCATGATGACCTTTACGCACATCTTTTTATCTGTCCTGTCGCTTTTCCCTGTTCGCCTGTTGAACAGAGAGGCTGTTAAAACGTAAAAGAAGAAGTTTCTGATCTGAAAACAAATAACCACACCAGGCTCCACATATTAGATCTCTTACAGGGTGGATGTTCATGCAGATCAGGATCCAAATATCCCTCATTCACCTGGTACTTTGCCACCTCTTTGGCCTGCGTCTCCTCCAGATCCTCCAGCTGCTTGTTTAAGGAGTTGATGACGTTCCGCAGAGCTTCGATCTCGGATGAGCGGGACTGAAGCAGCCTCCGGTACTCCAAGGTCTCCTCCCGGATGGCGTGCACGGCCTCGTTGTTTTTGCTGGCCATCTCCGCCACGCTTGCGAACTTGCTCTTGTACCAGTCCTCGGCGGCCTGCATGTTCTTGTTGGCCAGCCGCTCGTACTGGGCCCGGATGTCTCGCAGGGCGGTGGAGAGGTCGGGCCGGGACACCTCCACGTCCACGCTGATGTTAGCCACCTGCAGCTGAGCCTGCAGCTCTGCCTGCTCCTCTGCAAAGACTTTCTTCAGGAACACCATCTCGTCGCACAGAGACACCACGCTGGCCTCGATGTCACAGTTGGAGAGCACGGCCCTGCTGGCCTCCTCCTTGGCCCTCTGCAGGGTCTCCTCAGCATCCAGCCGCCTCCTCGTCTCCTCCTCGTAGCGCTCTTTCATCTGCTCGTACACATCACGCAGGTAGTCTCTCTCTGCCTCCATCCGCATCTTCTCCCCGTTCTCCGAGTCGATCATGGCCCTCAGACTCCGCGCCTGGCCCTCGTAGAGCGTCTGCAGACGGGATGGGTCGTTCTGCCGCCTCCTCAGCGCCTCCAGCTCGGCCAGCAGGGCCCGGTTCTGCAGCTCCAGGTGCCTCACCTTCTCGATGTAGGTGGCGAAGCGGTCGTTAAGACCCACCAGCTGTTCCCTCTCCTGGGAGCGCAGACCGAGCAGCTCCGTGTTGATGGAGCTGGCCTGAGCCAGGTCCATCCGCTCCGAGCCATCGGGCAGGGAAGAGGAGGCCAGCCTCAGGATCCTCTTCCCGGACGGAGGAGCTCGAGGAGTGGAGAAGAGCGAGGAAGACATGGAGGATTTGTAGGAGGTCTGGGAGCCTCTGTAGCTGTCCCAAGGACGGCGGTAGGAGATGTAGGAATCGTAGCTCATGATGAATTTTTTGTTGTGGATTTTTTTTGTTGTTTGTTTAAGAAAAGGATGGATGTTTAAAGTTTCAGAAGGTTTTTTTTTTTTTATGTCCCCCTTGTTCTGCACACCATCGGTGAGGATGAGCGAGCGTTTTGCACTGCACCAGCTCGGTGATGCTGCAGATCCCCGGCTTTTATAGAGTGAGGCTGGCCCCCCCTCCCTCCACCACCGAGGAACATCAGTGCTGTCAGCATCCTCCAGGCCAATAGCAGACTGCTGCAGTGAGGAGAGAGCAGGTTGGTTTTCAGAATCACTCTCGGCCAAGGCAGCCAGAGCACCATGTGGTAGAGCAGGTTTTCTTTTAATCTTCCCCTCAAATGACATCCCAATTAATCACTCTCATTACTCCGTGCACCTCTGAAGACATATTTTATTCTCCTTTAACGACGGCTCAGATGCATCTTTTGATTAACGACAACCCACACGTTAATAAAGTGGAAACACTGGGTCAGACCTTGTGGAAATGACTTGAAACAAAGTGTTTTTCCACAGCCCAGTTATAGTGAAGTGAGCCGGGCCTACACTCTAAAAGCCAGGCACTTAAAGGTTTTAATGCCACGGAAGACAACAAATTAATTTGCCTGGTGCTTAAACAGATTGATGTGTTTCCAGACTGTCTGCTGCTTTAACTAAATAATGAATGATGATTGAATAATCCTACATTTAGCCCACAAACACAGATGTAAAAAGGCCTTCCCTGATAGTTGAGCATCACAGCTGTCGTATCCTTCGACGTATTTACTCGATCTATTTAGATTTGCAAATTGATGAGTCACAGTGTGCGTGGGAGACACCACCGAAGAAGAAAGTGCTATCTGTGTCTGCTGACACAGACAAAACACTCCTGCTGTTTGACATCCTGAGATGAGTCAGAGGGTGCCTGTAAATCACCCTCAGTGTTTGTTGTAAAGGAGGCATCAAGCCGGTGTTGTGATTCAGATTTCTGCTCAAGGACACGGATTGAGTGACAGAAGCTCTCAGACTGGTGACAGCTGCAGGACAGTCGGGGTCACTTTTTGACCTTTATTTATCTGAACCCTGCAGATAAATAACAAATAAAGCAACTTTAAAGGAAAATTATTAAGATTTTGGAGCACAAAACAACCAGAATTTATCAGCAGAGCAAGCTGCCAAAAATGACATCCAGGAACAGAATCTTTTCTTAATTGCACAAACAGCAAGGCCATCAAAATTAACTCCTTATAAAGGTAAGAAAGGCTTAAACATCTAGTAAATAAAGTATGGTGCTATAGAGAAGTATTTTCATCATTGCTCTTCAGCTACAAATGTGAGAAAGTGTTGATTTCAAGCCTAAAAGGCCAGTAAAGAAGCATTATGTTGCCAGTAGGTGACACCATTAAGCAGGAAACATCTGTTCTCAAACTGAAATCTTCCTCACTGCCAAACAAGAAGATAAAACGCCTGTGATGTAATCAGCAGGACGACTCCTCGCGCTTGTAAAGATTATTATTCATTATTGTGTCAGTCACATCTGAAGGCTGTTGTAGAGGGAGATGCTCTCAGTTCTATTTATGACCAAAAGAGGTCAATGACGCTCATTGATTGCTCGGCATTTAAAGAGACAGTTGACTCAACAGTATTGTTAAACGGGGAAGAGAGAAACTCTCCTGGATACTTGGATTTGATAATGTAAGTAAATAACTTATTAACGTGCAACATGCAGGGAGTTTTGGCTACCAGCTAACTGAGCAGTTTTTAATTTCAAATACTTTGTAATCGGAGCTGATTTCAAAACACATCCCTAACCTTTTCTCATATGGCGAAGACCAACCCATCATAAGTCATTAAAACAGAAAACTTAGCACATGAGCGCTGCAACAATTATTTACAAACTATTTTGATAACAGATGAATCCACCTGAGTGATTTTTAAGTATAACAATTCAAAAATTCTCTGATTCCAGCTTCTTAAATGTAAATAGTTACTGGTTTCTTCCCTCTTGTCTGACAGTAAACTGAATTTCTTTTAATTGTGGAACAAAACAAGACATTCTAGACCCAACAACTTATCGATTAATCGCAAAAATCATCGTAAGAATAATCAACAATGAAGCTTTTTCATTAGTTGCAGCTCTAATCTTAATCAAACAACCGAGTGTTTACTACCTCTGAGTCTGGTGGATGTTGTCATTGAAGGTTTTGAACACTAGGTGGCACATTTGCACCTCAAACTTGTCAGTGTAAATCAAATCCTGGGTTTGAATCCTTTCTAACATATGACTCCGTATTTGATCAGTTCCTTATCCACAAATGCACAAGAATCCACAGATCTTATTTTGAAACATTTAATCTAGAACTATTACCACAAACTCAAACCAAATACGTCCACCAGTTGTTTTATGGGAAGAAAGTCTGTGACTGATTGATGACAGTGCTGCATGAAGATTTGGTGTTAAAAGAAAACTTGTAACTATATTACAGACTTATTAACATGCAGGTATACGACAAAGTAACTGAGCTGTTTTTGATTTCGGGCACTGAGGACGAAGGTTTTTCTCAAGTTGTGTGTTCCAGGTGGTCGAGGTTACACATGTCAGGACTAATATCCAAAACCAATCCATCAAGAAGTCATGAAAAATAAATGATCTTTTTGGACTCAGTGGAAAAGATCATCTTTGTTAGAGTTGCACCAACTAGTCACCAACTTTTGTGATAATTGATTGATTGGTTGAGTCATTTTTCATGAGAAAAAGTCCAAAATGTTCCTGATTCCAGCTTCTTAAATGTAAATAGTTTCTGGTTTCTTTCTGACATTAAACTGAATTTCTTTGAGTTGTGGCGATAACAAGATATTTATGGACGTCATCTCGAAACACAAATCTAAACTGTTCACAATTTTCTGACATTTTCTAGAAACTAACCATTCGTTGCAGCTCTAATCTTGATCTAACAACCGAGTTCTTCCTGGTTCTGAGTCTGGTGGAGATCTTTCCTGCAGGATGTTGTCGTGGAAGGTTTTGAACACTGGGTGGCACACGTGCACCTCGTGTCAGTGCGACTGTTGCAGATGTTTTTGTGAAAGTGCTTATTCAGTTATGGTGACAAAATGAGCTGTGACACCCTCCATCACAACAACGCCAATGATTCATGTCATATTAAATCAGTTTTTTTCAGTCGCATGTAGTCGCAAGAAATAATGCAAATGACGTGTTTATTCAGAGGGTCATTTACAGTGAATATATTTCCCAATGATACATAAGGTAAAAATAAGTACATAAAACATTTTCTATTGACAGATAAAGACTTTGGAATGTGGAGCTTAGAGTTTCCACCCCACCTTTTTGACACATTTACAAGAATACCAGGTGAAAGAAAAAGTTCAAATTCAGCATCTGTGTGTTGTGACATTATGACAGGAAACTGAAAGCTTGGAGCCGCTTGAAAAAGAGCTTGTAGGTGAAACTGCATGTCACATCTCGCCTCCTGCCGTCTTTACATTCAGTAGATATCTGCAAAATACTATCCGCACAGAGTCACGTAAAGAATATAAGACATCCAACATATATATAAACAAGAGAACAAGAGCTAAGTGTCAGTACAAAAAGTGTATTCCTTTGGTAGAAAACATTTATCTCAGGAAGAAGAAGAAAAAAAAAACTAAAAATGTGCTTCGATATAAAGAAGTTTATCTTCTCACATCCAAGTTATGGGACTTAAAACATTCATCTCATATCAGGAGTGCTGCATATTCATTCATGTTGGCATCTCATGAACCCCCAGAGAGCAGAGCACGGCTTTTGTTTGTTCTGGCAACTTCTGATTACAGCATGAAGGTTGGTCATTCACAGGTCGATCTGTACAGTACTTTGGTTCATTTTCTTTCTTTTTTTTTTTTGATCACCAAGTCATTTAAGAGTGCTGCTTCTGCTGCAGGAGGAGGAGGAGGAGAAGGAGGAGGAGGAGGGGGAATATTGCGCGTAATGCGTCCAGGTGTAAACTATGTGCCCATAGAGTTACAGGAGAGACTAAATGAAGCTGTGACACGCCAAACAAAATCAATACAAAAATGTCTTTAAATCTCTCTCCAGACTTGTCTTGTGCATGAAATGGGGGGGAGGGCAAAGATTACTGCCGCACACGCTTGTAATTTACAGTGCAACTCAAACTTCATTCAGCTCTTCTCTTCTTTTTAGAAGATTTTCAGCCTCTTCCCCACAGCTCTGCCTCCCTTTGCCATCCTCTGGCTCGCCTGGTCTTTAGACAGCGGGCAGTACTTGATGGTGTGCGCATTGTCTCCGTTGGCACTGCAGAGGGGGCAGGTGTATGCCCGGAGGATGGGGCACAGGACCCTCCCGTCCGCTGTCTTCAGGATGTGGGTGCCGTAAACTTCCTCCGGCGCGCCGTTATTCCGACAGAAGACGCACACCTTCGGCTCGGGTTTGCCTCTCTGAGTCTGTTTGCGCCTCCTGTCCATGGAGAGCAGGTCGAGCCCGGCGAAGCTTCCCCTGTAGGAGGGCGAATCTCTGTCCGCCAGCTGCGAATCACCCGCAAGTTGCTCGTACGGCCTGAGGAGCGAGATGCGCTCCTTGAGATCGTAGATGGAGATCGGCGGGGAGCCAGGAGCCGCGCAGCAGCACTCCAAGTGTCCGTCGCCGTCCCTGCCGTGCCCAATTACGCAGGAGCAAACCGGGGAGTCATCCTCCAAGCCCAGGGTCGCTTTCAGGGACTCGGTGATAGAGTTTGGGCTGCAGGACGGGCTCTTGTTTTTGGCGACAAGTGTCGACAGGCCGAGGTAGTCGTTCCAAAAATTAAAGGTGTAATCGTAAGGAGAACGCGCTTCCAGGTAGCCGCGCTCTAAGAAATCCATCCTGGAGTTTGGAGCTGCAGAGTTTTTAAAATCCGCAGGAGTGAAAAGGCGGTTCGGATGTCAGCATCGGGTTCTCTGTGGAGGTGCTCTACTCTGTTGTCTGGCTGGGTCCGGTGTGCAGCGCAGCTCAACATGTAGGCGCAGATAAATTCCCCAGAATAAGAACCGAAGGGGGCGTGGCCTGTCTCAACTTGATTATCCGTGTGTGGAGGCAGAGGAGGGTCCACGGAGCGGAGCAGGAGTCACTGAGCTGGGAAAATCACTTCCCCTCCCACAATATTATCACTGAGAGACTATCTCTTTGTGCTACAGCGGGATTATTTATCCTGTCGACTCTGAGACTAATTTGTTTCCTTCTTCTCATAATTATTTATCAGGCTGTTTGTGCTTGAATGAATTCAAAGAAGACTTGGAGAGGAATAGGCCCAAATGTTTCTGTTTTGCCTCACCACCCCTTGTGTTGGGAGCTGGTTAAACCAATAACCGTGTGGGTGACATGGACTCAAACCGAATGATCGACTCAACAAGTAAATTAATGGCCGACGATTTTGATAACTGGGTGACTGTTTGGGTACGATGAACACAAATCTTTGTTGTTGTTGACAAAACAAGATATCTGAGGACTGAGCGTAAATATGGCCGTCACGGTATCAGATTTAAACCACACGATTATCGTGGCCAGACGAATTCACGATAACGATATTATCATGATATTTATAGGAATTTGAAGCAGTCAGATCCGTCTTTAACTTTGTTTACTGTGTGTTTTGTCTCTTGGGCAAAGAAATTACCCTCAAAATACAAATGTAGGTCCGTGGAGAGAGAGAGAGACTCTGCAACCATAACTTTAAAAAGGATTGTGATTGTCCAGAAAGAACCATTACACTCGATGACTTGTGAAATTGACACCTAATTAACACAATGATCGATATTTTCATGATTTTCAGACATTTTATAGACCAAACAACGAATCATCATATTAATCGACAATGAAAATCATTTGTTCAGCCCTAATTATGACCCTTTTTCACAGTTTACGTGTTAGAAAACTTTAATCTATAAGCAGGTCTTAGAAGGTTTTTAACTTACAGACGTAAGAAGTGACACAAAGATCTGATGTTTAAATTCTGACCTCTGGCATCATCCATCCGTCCTGCGTCGTCATGGTTCAGTCAACAGAACCACTGGTTGGGTTCAGGAAAAGATAACATTATGTACGTCACATCGGTTAAAGCAACATGATGTGGAAAATGCCCTTTTGTGCGACTTGGCCACAGTTTCTGAGTGCCACACTGGTGTCGTAAACACAAATCCCAGGGCTGTAACAATTCGTCAGATGTGACGTAGGTGCAGTTAACGTGTGTAACATCCGCTGACTTCAAAACTCAAAGTTAAGTCAACACTGACATCGATCTCCTCGGTGAAAGTCCTGTTTTGTTTGACACATCCTTCAACCTCAACCCTGAACTACTGGACTGGATTTCACCGTATGTGTTGCACAAAATCAAAGAAAAGTCTGACGTCATGTTATGTGTAGGCAGATTTAAGTGACCGGGCCGGAGTAAAACAGTCATCGACATTAAAAAAACAGAGAGAAAACAGTCTCGCACAGGCCTCCGTGTTAAGTTAACAGACGATTCCTGGGTCAACAAAGACCCTCCGACACACAAAATGATGCCAGAAACCATCAAGATGAAGCATGTGAGCACATTAGCAGATCCCTTCCTGCACTGGTGAACCTATAGTGAGTCGTCTCCACGTGAAGCTGCAGTGTCCTCTCTGCACCTGCAACTGCTTCCCCTGAGTCCACGGCTTTGTGCTCACAACCAGCCATCCTCTGCTCCATTGTCTCCTCTCTACAGTGGGCCGTTTAACTTCATTAATATGCATTAAAACAGAGAGTGTGTGTGTGTGTGTGTGTGTGTGTGTGTCGGTCAGAGCTCAGTAAGACAGACTCCAAAAAAAAAAGAAGAAGAAGAGAGACAATGACCATGTTGCTATTTTTGTCAGACAGTCGTGTGAAATATTAAGGACGGTCAAAGTTGAGGCAAAAGTCATTTGCATGTCTTACATTTTAAAATTGGAGCTCAGATCCAGTTTTGTCTTCACGGTGCTGAGGGAGTTTATTGATGGAAAAAAAATCAATATCAGTCTTTCACAGAGTAACAGGGAGTCTCTGAAAATGATTCAGTTCTGTCAGAGAATGGACACAAAAACCTATAAATCCATAGTTTGCTTAATGCTTCTGGATTCAGTGTTGTTGGACTTCATCACATCTTTAAAAGCATGTTTTAACCTCTTAATGTCTCGAGGAGAGTATTTATGATTCCTTTTACGACACTAAAAGATGGCTAGCATTAACTAACGATAGCAACTTTAGCGTAAGCTCATGCACAAACTGGCGACGACTTCAGGTGCTTGAGACAAACTCACCAGGTATCATAAGAATCTGTATTTCCACCAGTGTTTCTGGGAAAGTGTGATAATGATAAAAATGCCTCGTGACCATCGACTGCGTACACATGTCGCACTGTGAGCTGCAGCGATTAGTTGACTGATCAATTAGTCATTGGAAAGAAAATGAGTTGCCAACTGCTTCGTTAATCAATTCAATTTTTCAAACAAAAGTGTCAAACGTTTCCTGCTTTCAGCTTCTTAAATGTGATAATTTGCAGCTTTTCTCCGTCACTTATGACAGTAAATGAAGACTGTTTGGGGTTTTCGACTGTTAGTTGGACAAAGGAGGCAATTTGAAGACGTCACTTTGAGTATTTTTCACAATTTCTGACATTTTATAGACTTAAAACTCCATTAATTAATTGTTAAAGTAATCAGCAGATTGGGCGAATCTCAAAAACTACTTATTTTGTGCCACTGGATTCAAAACGACTCTCATTTGAGTAATATGTTCTTTGATTCAGTGTAAATCTGATGTTCATCTCCTTTTTTTTATGCTTTTCTTTGAACGTTTTTTAAAAAGAAAGTCAGATTGGGTTCCAATTAAGGCATCCACCTCTAACAGACAACATTTGTGGGGCTCTTCCTCAACATATTGGATATAGTCGTTCAGTAACGGGTGAAGAGTATTTGTACAATTGTGTACGTTTGAAATCTATAAACATGCTAAAGTAAGAGACCTGTGTTCGGTGTTGAAAGAGGATGAATTTGACTTTCAATCTTGCTGAAATCACCCTCAAAAAAGCGCGTCTGCTATTTGAATGGCCCCGCGAACGCGTCGGCCGCCGCTCTTACAGTTTCCAGCGAGTGTGGACGGCACAGAGCATAAAGAAAATCATGTTAGTGAGACAGTTTCTTGTATGTGGGAATAAATTATCATCAGAATACACCACATGGTCCACTTTCAAGGTCACCTCCGGCTCCTGCGCGCACAAAGGAAATCATGAGAGAGCATTTAAAAGATGAATGGCTGCCAAATCACAATAGATAAATTGCATGGGGGGCAATCTGACATGTGGCTCCGCTGCTTCAGGGTGCCTATATGACTCTTCATGCAAAACGTGTTTGGCGGCAACAAAAGGAAGTATTGATAATGAATATAAAGTACGTTCACTTTTGCATTTTGAAGAGTTTCATCTGGAGGACCGTGGTTTGAAGAAAAGAGGTCGAGCTGATCTTACAGGGAGATTTCTGGCATGATAATAGGAGTCAAGGCGAGTTCGTCTGTAGAGGGTGACTCTAAAAGTGCTGCCGATGAGGCCAAGGGGATTTAAAACACGTAAAATGATAGTTAAAGGATAATGAAATAATGTAGAGGTGCAGGGATAAAGTGCAGTAGAGAGAAAACAAGAAAACCGTTTTCAGTTCAGGACGTTGGTTCCATCTAAACACAGCTTCATCCTGCAGAGGTTTATAAGTATTGTTTACACAATTAACACACAGTTTGTGTTTAAAAACTTGAGTCTGATGATACTGTAGATGTTCTTACTGTTGGCATGTCTTACTCCTCTGTGCTGTAGCGCTCCATTGTTGTCCAAACATGAATATGTTCAAATATGTAGAAGTCGTACGTGTCATATCAACATTTCTACAAGCGTGAAACCACTGGATTCTTTTAACGAGACGTCTGGACGTGTTTGTGGCGACAAAACCTGGTATTTTAAGCCAAAGCGGGATCTCTAAATACTACTAACTTAGTGGTTTTTGTGCCTAAACCTAAATCAGACACAGACAAAACATAGAATTCAACCTGCAGCTTAATGAAGTTCTTGCGATTGGGTTGCAAAACCGGAAGATTAACCAAGTTATTGTTGTTGGTTTTGGACTTTTCCTAACAAAGAGAACACAAGAAACAGAAAAACACCGGCTTTAAATGTAGAATATATCCTTTCATTAACTGGGAAAGTGTAATAATGTGATAACGCGCTGCTTCTCTCTGTTCTTATTAGAATCTGCAACATAATTCTGACTGCTGCAGTCGTCTGGTGCAAACTAACACACACTCTTTGTTATTAACATTTTAAGTCAACAGCTTCTTGCAAATGCTTGAGAGTAAAATAATCTCAAGAATTGTACACTTCAGCAAAAGTAAGTAAGCAAAAAGCAATAAAAGGCTTAATGTACATTTAGTCGTTTACAAAGAGTTCGTGATAAGCTTTCAGTTGGTAACAGGCCAAGATAACAATAAGGAGTTATTTCCTTTACAGCCACACAGCAGCAACACATCTCGCTTTGTTCCCACAATGTGTCCATTGTTTAATCTGTTTACTGCTGCTACACACTGCAAGCCACGTCGAGTGGAGTTTTTCTCTTCCAGCTCCGGCTTCTGAAGGGTTAAAAGAAAATCTTCATGCGTGAATTTGGTTTCAGAGCGTGATGATCGCACCCAGAGGCCTCCTAGGCAGCTCTGTCTGCGGAGCAGCCGAGGCTGAGACGGGCAGGCGCTGCTCCCCCATTCATCACTGTCAAGTTGAATAGAAAATTAACAAATCCCTTAATTAAAAGACCTCTCTAGACTCTGCTGTGCGCGTGTGCATGTGTG
>CAEMYA010000211.1:2235656-2253722 GCA_903131615.1 Diplodus sargus
CCTGTCACTAACAGTTATCTCCTCACTGCCCTCTGAGGAGTTGTCTAGGTGAAATGATTCTCTGAAGCTCTGAATAATGCATGAAATTACGTAATGCAAATGGAGGCTTTATTTCCCCTGCCTCTTCGCAGACGCCGGGGTCCCGCTGTATGAGAACAGCAGAGCAGAAAGCGGCGGGAGTCCCCCGAGTAAAGGAACTACAGCAGAGAGCGAAAAGGTCAGCGATAAAAAAAAACAAAAAAAGCCGGGGCTTCTCCTCTCATGCAGCTTTATCAAGTATGAGTTGGGAGTTATTGCACGCCGCACCGCAGAATTGCAGAGCAGGGCGTTATTCACAAGGCTATCATGGGAGGCTTATTGTGCGGAGGCAGTGAAATATTCATTAAGCGACAGCCTGGCTGGTTTCCACGCCGCCTGCCTGTAAACAGAAGCCCAATCAAATATAAATAATAACAGGGGAGGCAGGAGAGAGCGGGCGCTGGATCCTACCAGATGAGAAATGACACTTGCCTTATAGGCACCAAATTAGGCTTACACTAAACTGTTGTCAAGTCCCTGCTTCAACAAGTAGAGGAGCCTTCCCACCCTCTCTCCACCGGCTGTGTAGTGGGCAGACCTGAATGGCATTAATTGCCCCCTAAGATGACGGGCAGATGAAAGTGAGGTGGTGGTTTTTTGCTGTGGGACATGGGGGCCGGTTACAAAGAGAGGCTGAGGACGGCTGGCAGGTCTCACAGACTTCAAAAGCAGATAAAGGGCCTTTTTACACAAAGGATCCTCTTTTTTTTCCTCTTTTTTTTTTTTTGCTTAATCTTCAGATTCGGGGGTTTATTCGTGCCAGCCTCCTCGCCTTTGTCCACTTTTGTGTCAGGTTTTTAACGCCAGAGGATTAAATTGCTGTTGCGGAAATCATTGTTTGTGTTTTCTTCCGACCCGCTGCCCTTCCCATTGTCCCGTGACATAATCGAGCGCTCTCTAACAATATGAGAGGTTCATCTCTCTCCTTTTGGTGAGAAAATGAACAGCGGATGGATCTGGTCACCTTGTTTGTCTGAGGGAACAGAGGCACAATATGTTGTTTTGTTTAAGTAGAGTGCTCTTAACTCTTTAAGTAGCTTTTTTTTTTTTTTTGTTCAAATGGGGACAAGGAGGTCTTACTTGGAGGAGCCTCAGAAGGGGAGAGAAAACACCGAGGTGCCTTTTGAATACAACAAATGTGAGGCTGTTTTTCCTTTCTCTGCAAACAAAGGAGGTGCAACCGGAGAAAATCAGAGCGAGAGCGCACCGCACGTAATCAGAACTGGCACAAAAAAAAAAAAGGTGCTTTTACGCACAAAGAAAGCTAATTTTTTCCCGTCTTTCTTCTTCTGTCAGGTTCTCTGATATACCCGCCCGGACCTTCACCCACAGCCCAGATTCCTGTCATTCTCCAGTGAAGGTATTGGTCTCCAGCCGCACAGCCAGCCCTCCATCTGCCCATGAATAGGACCAGTCACATTTCTGATAGCATTTAATGAAAAATCCACCGGGGCTTTGGAGGGGAGGGTGGATATGGAGGGAGGGTTGAGTTGAAGAGAGAAGGGGGGGGAGGTTGCAGAGGAGTGCTCAACAAAGAGTGCCTTTCACTGGAGTGGAAAGCCTAGATTGCTCCCTCTCCCTCCCCTGCTCCCTCCTCGCTCTCTCATTTTGTCTTTTTTGATTCAACATCAAAAATGTGCCAAATGACTGGGCAGAAACCCCCAGAGGTTTTTCAATGGGTGTGTGTGTGTGTGTGTGTGTGTGTGTGGAAAGTGTCACACAAAGGGACAGGTGTCTCGCGGTTTAAGGTGGCAGCGGTGAGGAGGACACAAAGGTAAAAAGCAAACAATCGGTGAGGCCTCGTTGGGGAAAGACGTGCTCCTGAACTCTGTCAGCGGAAGAATCTGGAGCTGTTTCTGTGATTCACCTATGATTCAAATAACGTACAAATGTACTAATATCAGTAAAACTTTAAAGAGTACACCTGGTGATATTCTGTATTTTACTTATTGTCAGCAATACCCATGAAAAAAACACAAAAAATACACTCTCTGACTTCAAACCTGTGGTTCCCTCTGACAAATAGACCTTTAAAAGCAGCTCACATATAAATAGTTTCATTATTTTATGGTTAATAATTTCTTTAAACAGTCGTCTCTGGAAAACGCTACTCAAATAGAAGTAACCAGCGCTTCTGTTGGACTATTTTCAGCGGTGGATTGAGACACAATCAGTGCTCCAGTGAATAGTGAGTGTGGGATTGAGTCCAAATAAACTACTTGTGTATTCTCATCATAATGAAGGAATATGTCAGCCGGTGCAGCAGTGTTGTGGCTCATTGGAGCTCTGCGGCGCAGAGGAGTAAGATATATTTAATCTCTGTAAGCAGATATCTTCATATGAATGTTGAACCTGTAGACGGGGGACAGGATGTTGGTGTCAGAAGTGTTCTGTTTGTCGTCTGTTTGTAGTTCAGGTTTTATCGTTTGAGCTGGTTTTTGGTTGCATGTAGGTAAAAAGTTTGTGTGAAAGTCGGGCTGTCTCGATATCAATTTATCGTTTGACAATCATGATATTATCGTGATATCTGGAGAACTTTTAGAGGGAAAAAAGCTAGCAATCAAATTTATCTTCAACCTTGTTTTTTTGTATGTTTTGTCTCTTTTTTTGGCATATTGATTGAATTATGCTTAGAATAAGAGTGTAGGGGGATGGAGAGTCTCTAACCACAACATTTGCACCAAAAATGTACAAAAAGTTATGATCAACTACTCAGTTACTGGTGAAATGGGAACCAGGTGAACAAAAGATGCACAAGGCCTCACATCTTCACTGGATTATTCAGCATGAATTCATTGTTCGTTTCTGCACAAATATTTCTGCATATATCAATGAAAATATCTCCAGACTTCTCTTTATAAATGATTTTTTCTGCCTTCTTGTTGCCTGGAAAGAAGCAAATAGCCTTCAGATAAAACCAAAAACACTTCCAACAGCAGTCTATTACAAAGATTAAAGCGCCTAATGTAATTTTAAAATGCCAAAACGCTGCAACAACCCAGATTTGTTGTGTTTCTGCACATGAAGTACGTTCAGTGAAACTGTCTCACTACATCTATCCGTTTAAATAAATTATTCAGGCGTGCAGGTTTTGATGTGTATATGTGCATGTTGACGTTCACACACACTGACTGCAGGGTGACGGGGAGGATAATGGCGTCGACTCCCTTTGTTGTCCTCGCTGACAAATGGCAGTTTAAAGGTTAAATCTCAGAATCAGTTCTGGGTTGATGTCGCTGTAATGGGATTTGCTGACTGTAATTTATGTCCTGCAAAGACTAAATACACTGTTGGGCGCTCGTTTGAGAAAAATATGTTTGTATATAACAAAACAAAGAGTTTTGTTGGACATAATTCACAGTTTTCGGGGTCTGGATCCGAACAAGAGAGATGTGTGCATGTGCGTTAAGAGAACAGAACCAGGTCTGATGACCCAGATCAGATTTGGTTGCCGGCTCGCAGGAATTCCTCAGGGGAGCAAAGAGAGGTGTTAGTTTCTGTGAATGCATGAGTGAGTCTGCAGCACTGGATGACGACACAGTCAGGACATCTTCCAGCTTCTTCCTCCTTCACACGCCAGGCGCGACGCAACAGGTGCGAAACAAACCCGAGGAAATCTTTTCTCCCCTCGTCTGACATCAGATAACAGGCCGCTGCCCTCGCTCATTTCTCATTTTCCGACAGACGGGACCTGAATGTCTTCAGCGTACTCTGCCATCATTACCAATCGCTAGGTTTTGTGTTTTTTCTTTTTTCTTTTTATCAGTCAGAGCAAACAACAGCTCGCTCTTGTTTGAGTTTGCTTTTGTTCTCCTTTTAAAGGAGGTCAGCCAGCCTATAGACTCTCATCTCATTTGCTGCCGCAGCCTTTAAGCGGCGAGTTTATCCGCATTCAAATCACAAACAACCAAACCTCTGAGGGCTCGTTTCGCTAATAGAACAGCACACATTGTTTCTCTTCTTTGCTCATATCTAAAATGTTAATCAATACCCTGAGAGCTTGTGGCTGGTCTTTAGAGGAATGTGCAACAGCGAGCTGATCAAGAGTCTTCACAGTTTCCCCAGATGCTCGTGTTTTCTTTCCCTTTTTTTCTTTTTTGTGTTTTCTTCTTGCTGAATGGATGGCTGGCTGGCTGTTCTTCTGGGGAACCACACAGCTGAAGGGTTTTTGTTGTGGAAAAACACTTTCTTAAAAAAAAATGACACCTTCTCTCACAAGATGACTCATATCAGAAACAAAAAAAAAAAGGAAAACGCAGTCGGATGTGCTTTCAAGATAAAGTGTGCTTCCAAAACAGAAAGAATCCCTCTTAAATAAATAACGATACCAGTATATAACCCACAGAATCGGTAAAAGCAAAGAGATTCAACTGTCAGAATGAGAGTTGTGACCCTTCACACAGATTCTGGTGCATTCCCTCCTACTGTGGGCGCACAAATTGCTCTTTGTCTCGTCTATTTCCTCCTGCTTCTCCTGCTCCGACTGCATTATCAGCGCATTTTTATCCACCTTGTTTAGAGAGCGTAACCTACAGATTAATGCAGCGATATCAGAAAGCTTCTCAGAGTGAAATGCATTCTGGGAAAACAGGTAATCACAATCTGAAGCAGGAGTAGATGAGGTGGTTTGGTTTTGACACGCTGCTACAACCCATTCATGAGCACTTTTTTACTGAATATTTTAGAGACGTTTAATAATAAACGATAAATGATAGAGTAATGCTTTATTATTCTCAGGATGGAAATCCCTCTTTCCCCATTGCATTATATAATAATGCCATTTGGGTTTTACTTTCTACTAAATCACCCAACAGCCGAGCTTGTATTGTTCCTCCAGTGATTTGGATCAGAAATCAGAGCAGTTGACATTTATTTACATTCATTATAAAGGTTATAAAATAAAAAATAGGGATTTCAATATAATTTAGATAACATTTAAATCACCTGTTTCATCCGACCAACAGTTGAGAAACCAAAGATATTTACATATGAAGATATTAAGATGGTCAGCATGCTAACATGCTCATGATAATAATATTAACATGGGATAAAAATATAATGCTTTTCCATCCATCTCCGTTCAAGCAAAGTCAAAAGCAACCACCATAACATTAGGAGGAAAGGAGTCAATTCCTTATTTTTTGTGGGTTTACTTGAGTTTAAAAAAACGGTATAGAATTTGTCGTCTTCATCTGAATATCTGCACATTGTTTTATGGAAACTTGTCCAGTAGTTGTCGAGATATTTCAGAACAAATTGCATCTCTAAATAACTTAAACGCTGACGTAAGAGACGTGGAGTCTGTGGTGAGTGCTGCGTTTAGTCAGAGGCTCACCTGAATGTAAACACACCGAAACATGCACTTGGTGCGCGCCTTAGCTCGCCATCTTACGGCCAATGTACAATAAGGAATCGGGCTGTTTGGGGGGAAAAAAACAACCATCTATATTTATGATTTAATCTCTAAATGTAAAGATGTCAACTCTCTGCATGTGTTCTCAGCGACAGTAGGAAAGCCCTGGGTGATGAAGTTATCCGCCCCCATGTGTCCCTCTGCTGCAGGAACATACAGATGGTCTCTTTCTGCTTGTTGCTCCTGAAAATCATCCATCCTGTAATCTGTCCATTAATCACAATCATAAACGGCAGGTGAACAGTGGGCTCCGGTAACTGTGCACCGCTGACAGCTGGATAGTATAAATGTTTGGAGCGGCGGGTGGGTGTTTACTTGTTTGCGCAGGGCAGGCCAAACCAAACCTTACCGGGCGGACACAATTACCTAAACTCTCCAAAAAGAAAAAAAAGAAGAATGAGGCTGCTTCATGGTGCAACTGGGACACAGAGTTACAGTTGGAGGGGGGTAAACAACTGCGTAAAGGGGGCAGATTTGCCCCTGCATGTAAACCACAGAGGAGCCCGCAGTCCATGTGCACGTCTGAATGATGATTAACTGTAATTACCAAAGCAGTACCTGGCCTGCATGCCAGGAGGCAGCCCAAGATTAATGGGGCTCCGCTGAAAACGGAACAAAAGCTCACATTTCCGAGGTAATGAATCGCTCTGGTACTAAGGCGTCTTCACATGGTGCGCCCGGGCCCCCAGGGAGGTTCATTACAACGGGAGGAATAGATGGATCCTCTGCAGCATTTTCAAACAAGGGGGGGGGGGGGGAGAAAAAGAAGGAGGAAGTCTTAAATCGTCCCAGACATCCTGGTTGCTATAAGCACAAGAGAGATAAACAGCCTCCTCAGTGCTGCTTAAATAGGCGGTAAACATTACACAGCAAACCAGCTTGTTTGCCTTGTCTCCCTCGTACACAAGGCGTTTAAACAATAAAGCTCGGCGTGCCGCAAAAGTGGCGAAGTCGTAAATTTGACTGGATTGATGCCTTCGAGGAGCCAAATCTCTCTTTTTTTTTTTTTTTAAATAAAAGACTTTAACCGAGGTGGTATTATCTGTATTAAAGGAAGCAGGTTTCATTCACACAGGAAGCACACAGTTTTGTAAAAAGAAAAAAAAAAGCCTGCAGGGCAAAGTTTTATTACAAGTGTCTCCTGTTATAAATCACTGTCTGCGGAAAAACCGGGAGATTAATGGTGACGTTGTATTTTACGGTGTTCTAGAGGTTAATGTAAGGTGTTCTCTGAAAAAAAATGAATGACACAAAACGGAAGACGAGCCACAGGACAATGTGTGAAAGAAAGAGAGCGGGATTGAGCGTTAGGACCTCTGCAGGATGGTGATGAATGGAAGCGGGCATCAATTATTGGAAGTCCAAACTCCTCCGGGCAACAATGAGCGGATTTACAGGCCTTGACATTTTTCATGCCCTTGAACATGTTACCTCCAGATACGTAGGTCGATAGCGGGATGAAATACAACCTGACGGGAGGATTTAATGATTCCAACACACACACACAGGCCACATTTTTCTTGCCCCATTAAGTTACGTAAATACTTGAGGGAAACACAAGTTGAGGCATGTCCCAGGTTTTAACATCCCACAGCAAACCAAGTTGTGTTTTTTGTTTTTTTGGTGTTTTTTGTTGTTTACAAGCTTCTAATCATGTTAATGACACTGTGCATCCCGTACAGGCCGTCTCTCAATCGATCACGGAGACCAAACGTAAAGCGACAGAATCTGTGTCTGTGCACGTCTGACGGAGATGAAAGAGATGCGAGATTCAACCTTTAAACTGCCATTTATCAGGGGAGACAACAAAGGGAGTCGACGCCATTATCCTCCCCGTCACCCTGCAAGTCTCTGCGGGTGAATGTAAACATGCACATATCATATACACATAAAAACCCCGCGCTGCTGAATAATTTATCCAAACGTAAAGAAACGGGAGTGCAGGCAGACAGTTTTACTGAATAGTTTATGCGCAGGAACATAAAAGACATGGTTGTTATGAAGGCAGCACCAGTTGTATTTACTGTACGTGTTCACTGTTTAAATCATTATATTACTGTTGACCATCGATAGAAGTATTGTAGCTTTTTCCATCTTCCAAAACAAGCACCAGGAAAAAAAAACAAAAAACAAGTTTAATATTTTTCTTTTCATCAACAAATCCCACGAAAACACCAAAACCAACAATGAACAGATCCGAAAGAGGTTTTGTTTGCGTTTGTTGTTTCCAGAGCCTGATAAATCTCATTCCATCATTGTGAGCTTTAAAAAAAAACAGCTTGAAGAAGAAAATTAAAATCGCTGCAGCCTGTTTTTGTTCCACACATCCTTCTTTCTTTTTTAATATCTGGTGCCTACTTTACAAACAATGCTAGTAGCAGCTAATGTAGCATCAAATTCCCAGACTTCTTTTATTGTGGTTCATACCACTGACTGCTAATGTGTATTGTAGCTTCCATTTCTGAAAGGGGGAGCCAATGTTGAAGTGTCTTAAACCTGCCATATTGGTTTCAAAAAGGTGTCTGATTGTATGTAAGCTTATGAGAAAATTACCCTAATTCTTACTTGAGTTACTACCTCTGTAAACAGTTTCCTGATGAGTTTTTGGTCTCAATTGCTAGTTTCAAGTCGTCTTTAACACGGCACGATGTTCATTTAGTAAATTCTGGTCCCATTATGAGTAAAATAATTGATTAGGCAGGGATATGATTCAGGACGTGCAGCTTCCATGGCGTGTCCTTGAGTTTTTAGTCAGATCCAATCAGGAAATCCTCCTCAGCGCCACCTTCTCTTCCAAATGTGATAACTACAGGCTCCAACTGCCAAGTCTTCAAAATGGTAATCCACACAACAATTGACGACATTGTGGAGGGTTGATCGATTGATCGATACGTTATTTGCACGGATCCCTCAAATGTTGTTGCTTAGTTAGTTATTGTCCTGACTGATATCAGTGCACTGGAACCAACTTTACTGTGAATTAAAAATAATAATAATAATAATAATCTGTGGTATTCATGTCCAACAGCCTAGATGCTGATATACGAAGCTGTGATGGACCAAAAGCAGCTGATATCCAACCAAGGTATCGGCCGGGCTCGACTTCACCGATGCTGACTGAACCGGCATCACCTCAGGCAACTTAATCAGATTTCCTGTCTTTGAACACGGAGATGAACATGCCACCGTTTTATTATGACTGTGTCCCACATTCACCGTCCTGCTTCTGCAAATACGCACAGTGCATCAAATGTGTATGAATCCACAGCCGAAAATAGTTCCCAGCATATGCACTATTTATTTAAATTTGATAAGCGTTTGCTTTAAAACTACAGCGCCCAGCTGTTTTAGGAAATTACCGAGCCTTTTCTAAATGAATGTATGATAAAGATTTACGTAATGCTGTAGAGACGAATTTAGGCAACGTTGGCAGCTACAAAAATGGATTCATGGAGGAAACATCATATTTAAAACCTGTGAAAGACCTTTTAAATGAGACTAGAAATTAAAAAAAGCCCATCCTGACCTATTCATAAACTCTGATATTTCCCTTTTGAATGATCTCATTAACATAAAAACTTCCTTCAGACATTCAGACATTCAGAATTCAGACAGCAGTATGAAAGAGGACTGTTTCAATCTTCTGTACGTCTTTATTTCTGAAGGTGTTTAACAGCAGATAATCAGAGATGAGTTCGTCGAGGAGGACACAAAAGACTTCTCTCCTGCTCATTTCTTAGCAATAGATGCTCCGTAACCAGGAACGACAGCGTGGACAAAAGACTAGACGTTAATTTATCTTCCCTATATGACCCTGATGCAAATGAGGAAAATGAAAGCAAGCAATCAATTCCCTAATTGGGTTTGCGCTATTTTAACGTGTTAAGGGGGCCTCTGTCGAGATTAAAGAGAAGGTCAATTTCTCTTTGTGACAATTACTGTATTCATTTCGCAGCACAACAAAAGGAATCCAGCCGACGGTTGAGGAAATCACCGCGGTGAACCAGATGCCTCCCTCATTGTGCCGAGTCCAGCATCAGAACATCATGTTGATCTCAGCCGCCACGCTCGTTTAGACACAACGGTTCGGTCCAGAATTAAACATCGACATTAAATTCAGGGTGACCTTAAATTAAACGCCTTTTTAAGATAACCTTTAACCAAATGTTGACCTTCATGCTGAAAAGCTTGAATTAAAAGATGGATAAATGAGGTTCACTTCACGATTTTTGCCGCCGAACAAATTCACAATAACGATACTATTCAGATATCTATACAAATTGGGGAGAAAATGCTGACAATCAAATCTATCTGAAACATCCTCGTTGGATTATTCACACTGCCTGAAGAACCCCTGCCTGCTTTAAAACCACCACAGATAAAACAGTAAAAGACAGATATTTCTCTTGTGATATAACCAAAACTAATCCAGCTTTAGCAGAAAATTGTCTGTTATGAAGGACATCACTCACGGCGAGGCAAGACGATCGAGGAAATACGTTTTCGGGGGCCTTTTAAACTTTTAAAGATGTTCCTGCAAGAATCTGTTGGAAACGACGCACAAGAAAACGAGGTGTGTTGCTCCAAAACACACACTTTGCCGTGTTTGAAGTGTCATTCCTTTAAAAGAGGACAAGCAAACAGCAGCAGCCCTGCTGGGAAGGTTATGCGGTTCACACAGAGGCCTGTAAGCTGAGCGGCTGCAGGGCTGCAGCGGAGCATTTACTTTGGCTTCCTGAGAAACAAATCAGACTGTTGATACAGAGCGTGAGTCAGCTACTCCCTCATGTCACATCAATAGTTTATTTAGCAGCGGAGGGGAAACCACAGAATTAGAATAAAAATTAGATTATGTGTCCCTGCGATAGAAGCAACGCATTCAATTACGCCGACTCTAAACTTCTCTTGAGGGGGAGTGAGGAGGATTTTCTTTTTCTTTTTGTGCTGCATAGCAATACATCAAGAAGCAAAGAGTGGGAGAGCAGCATGTCACGTCTGCTGCTTCATTCTCTGTTTTCCCCTTTGCCTCCTGTTGGGAGGGAGAGAAGGAGAGAAATCTTGCTAAAAGCTCTACAAACCAAGCGGCCTTTTAACAAGATGCACTTAATCTTCCTGCTGTTTGCTTTAGTTAAGTGAGGGATTGGCTTCGTCCGGGCGCAGGGTGGCGGGATGTTGACTCCAGCCGGCTCGTGAACCCTCACCTCTTATCAGACTTTATCTGCATTTGCACAGGTTTTAAGCCAAGCAGACCAATGAGATTAAATATATAGACCCCTGCTTTACAGAGCTGGTAATGTATGAACCGCGCGTCCCAGTGCTGCCTATGGGTTCACCAAGAGTTCATGTTGTTAGTATTACAGGCCTTTCATGCTCTCCAATCTCACACAGATCAAAAGGGCTTTGTGAGGTATGCCACCATCAGCCAATTAATGCCCACGAGTACAGCCGCTCCGTCTGCGAGGTCAAGACTAAGCACTTTTCACAGCTAAACGCCTCGACTTTTTCTTCCTCCAACCTCATTTTTAGGTAATTATTCAGCTCTTTGGGAAGGTTTTGTAATTCACACCCCACACGTTGCGTAACGGGAGTCACAGAGAAGTGACCTTGGACTGCTCCGAAGTCAGATAACACAAAAAACCCGGGCTGGGCTTCAGCGAAGAGGGATCTTACACAAATCCCACCCACATTAACGGGCGAGGAGACACAGCCTGGAGGATTGGAGCGAGGTATTTTAGGATTAGAAGAACCTCGCTTTAGATAAAACCTCTGGGACAATGGTAACTTTTCAGGTGGTTAACTGGCACTCTGCTCTGACTCAGGACGACTGCAGAGGGCTTCTCGCTCAAGGACGTTGCAACAGGATACGCAGCTGCTGCCGGGGTTAATCTGCTGATGGCGGGACGGCGACCGCACACTGATCTCCCAAATTACACTCAGTTACATTCTCGGGAATCTTGCTTCAGCCTGACGCAGTTTATCACGAGGCTGGCTTTATTATTCTCTGTACTGATTCATATCCGTGTGTACTGCTCCACCCACGCCAAGGCTTTGGTCCTGTTCTGTATGTATGTGTGTGTATATATATATAAAACGAACAGTTCGCTCAAAATAGAAGTTCAGTCATTATGTTCTCACTCTCAAAGTCAGGTGAAGATTCATAGTCTGCAAAACAGCTCTCAGTAACCTCATTTTATATGTACTGTTTATGTCTCGCCTCTGGGTTTAATGTTCTTAACATCTGTTTGTCTTGTCTTGTTGTATTTTAGGATGCCTTTTTAAGACCAAGGCCAGGGGACTACAGATGAAAAATACTAACTAACTCATGGATTAACTTGTTTTCTTCATTTGCAATACCCCTTCTTAAACTTAAAGTAGATGGAGACTGGTTTGATATGTATGCATAAAGATCCAGCAGCTCTGAGATCCCAGATTGATTTAAGAAGTTCTTTATATCCTTGAGCTTTTAGCTTTCAAAGCCTAGTCTCGGGGCATCCAGAGACTTGGGCTGCACCCAAATATCCAGACCTCATCGCCTCTGCACACTCAAAAACTCAGGGAAGTCCAGTCCACAAGGGCCCTCGAGCAGACTTTTTGCTGCATTCATGTGCTCCTACGATTGCAGCACTTTCCAATTTCGGAGGTCGTTATTCCGACTTCTGTGTGTGTTTGTGTGTGTAAAGTCAAAAAGTGGGAGCAACATGGACAATGTTTTGTATTTTAATCGCTTCAGCTTCAGGTTAGGTTTTGGGTTACAAACCCTAAGCCTAACACAAACCCCAGTCAGCCTGTGATTTCAGTTTCTTAACTTTGATTTACATTGGTTGCTGTGAATCTCCAGTAATGTTTTGTCAGCTCCAAAAATTCCCCCCCGACTTATAATCGCCATTGCTTTGAATAGATAATGACTGAACCTTCATCTTTGGGTGAACTGGTCCTTTAATGTTTATGGCACAACATTAACACTCTCCAATTTGAGGCTTCAATCCCTCTGGGCTGACCCATGATAAACTGCAGCCTACAGTGCTACTGAAAGGCACTTAATGTGTGACAGTTTGTGTCCAAACATCACTTTAACAGATTCACCATCAGACATGCCATTAAAAACATATACATAATGTACATAAATACTGAACTGAACCATTAGTTAAGCAGCACATTAACAAAACCCAATGCCCCTGCACTCTAATCACAGAGAACAGCTTCATCATTAAACATGACACCATAAATGTGCCGGTAGCAAAACTAACCATCAATCACAGCCTGTAGTGAAAGCAGTCCAATGTTTGCAGCCCCAAAGTTAAGGGATAAAAAGGTTACAGTGTCACCTAGTGGTGACTGAGAGAACAGAAACAGCTTTTAAAAATAAAATTTTAAAACGATACAAAGTAAAAATCAAGTGTTTAACACAATCTTTAAACAGATTAGATAATTAGAAGTAATCCCTGACAAAATCAGATTGGAAATGAATGTTCAAAGCTGGATGCACACGAATTAATACAGTTATACAGCAGTATGATGAAGTTTGTTGTGTCCTTTGTATTTGAACAACAGTGGTGGGCCGTCATGGTGCAAACATTGCCGAAACTGCAAACGAATCAAACCCGAACACATCAAAACACACTTATTCTTCTGTTGCCACAAATTCACGAGGTCCAAAAACAAAAAAAAGGGGAAACCGAGGGGACAGAAAGCAGCTCATTCTGGCTCCACCACTGTGTCAAATGTCAAAGGAAACAAGACGCATGCTTGTCATTCTTTGACTTCCTACATGTTAAAGTTTCCCAGTCTACTGGTGAATTTGTCCCTGTCAATGTTCTTGTGCTCCGGGTCGTGTTTGAAGGTGCAGTCTGGTCTCGTGCAGCCTGTGGTCCTCCAGAAGAAGCACTCCTTCCTGAACGGGCTGCGACATCACAGAGAAACAATCTTTTACTTCAAAATTTTACTGTAAGGGAGGTATGTCACACACTATGAATAAGCAAATGAACTTATATGAACACAGTAAATGTAATACTGGTTATTTTATACGTTGGACCAAAGAAGTCCTTCTTCTTACAGCCACAAGCTCAAGATGAAACTATGAAATATGACCGACAATCTAGATTTTCCCCTCTAATATCTATGATTTGAATCATTTTACACATGAACATCAAGTTTAAACTCTAAGGTGAATTGCATTTTCTTACCCGGGCCGTGAGTAGGTGTCAGTAGCGGCCGATCTGGACATACCCAGTCCGTTGTGGATTCTATTGGGATATCGCACAGACAGTGGAGCTCCCTCTACCACCATCCCCTGAAGAGGAAAGACACATTAAACATCTAGCAAACATGTCAACATTGACAGCAGTTAAAATCAGTAATTTTGCTTATCAAGCACGGCAACGTACGTTCTGTAAAGTTAACACTTCTGTACAGACCGAGGGACGGAACTAACGATTATTTTTATTATCAATTTAGTCTATAAACTGTTGAAAATTTGTCTTCAAATTGCTTCTTTTATCTAGCCAACAATCCAAATCCCCAAACACTCTCAATTTACGGTCATAAAATTACAAAAACAAGCAGTGAATCCTCACAAATTACAAGCCAGCAAACGTTTGACATGAATTATAAATGACTGAAACAATCAATATCAAAGTTTTTGGTAATTTGTTTTCTTTTGGTAGAATAATCCAGAGACAATTATTGACATTGCATTAATTTATAGCAGTCATAACTGAAAAAGTGTTGAAGGAACAGCTTGATAACCTTCATTTATAAATCACGTTTCCATCCATATTGTAAAGTTGCTGTGTTGAAAAATAAAAAGGGTGCAAGTGACAGTTATCAGAGCGGCACTGAGGAGCCTCGCAGCTTGGAATAGAAACTAAGTTTTTACTGAGACACGACCGATAAGATTTGTGTCAGAGTCAATTTAGTATGATGTGAAAATAATGCCTCAGTTTTAAGGAGAAGCTGACAGATTTTAAAGCAGGAATAACTTTGCAGAGTGAAGGCGCTGCAGTCTTCACTCACTGCTTCAATAACACAATCAAAGAAGAAGTTTTTACCCTCGTCTCAAAACTTACTGCTCTACTTAGAATCTGCCAAGTTGTGAATACAAACTCGTATTATCTGATATTTTATTTTTGCACTTATACAGAATATAAATATGTTTGCCTTTGCTTTCTGTAACATCAGCGAACTTAAGATGTTTATTTTGTGGCTCCAGCTGAAGATTTTGGTCAATATCGATAGTCCCTAAATTAAAAATACTGTTTACAAGAAGAAATATCACAAAGACAAGTTAAAAAAGACACATACATTAATGCACTGGATGGCTCTGTCACAGTCTTCCTTCTTGGTGTAGTTGACAAAGGCACACTGTTGTTCAAGCAGCATCTTGATGCTGTAAACCGTCCCAGCTCTGAGAGAGAGGGAAGGAAGAGAAGGTTAACACACAAGCTTAACTCTTGGAGTCGATAAGGGAAAATCAGCACGTTAATTAAGCAGCAATAATATAGATACATGGCAGGCTCAGAGTCGATACGCCTTCTGGTGGACATATACCAACACTACAGCATCAGGCAATTTCTTATCCAAAATATATCAGGAACTCTAAATCAGCCTCCAAAAACTCTGCTGCACTTGCTTTAAAACACAGCCCAACTTTACTTTTGTTCTGGCAGATTTATTTTTGTCCTTCATACTTAAAACTGCTGTTTTCATTCTTTGTATTCTTAGAGCAAATATCTTCCGTGTCTCCTGAGAAGCTGTAAACTCAAGACAGCATCTGATTCTGACAAAGTGCGGAACGACATCCTTAAAATGAAAACCTGCTCAGGGAGGTGTGAAGCAGATCAGACTGAGGTACTTCACCTGCTGAAGAGCTCGTGGAGCGTTGTGTAGGTGACAGCAGGGGCCAAGGATCCGACCCAGATGGGGAACAGCTCCCTTCATACGACACAAAAACAGAAAGATGTTCCACTATGGGTACAATTCGCTTTAAAAAGGTTCACAAGCATTAAATTAAAAAGTTGAGAACCACATTTTTCATCGTCCATATAAAAATTAACATCAACTACAAGCATCCAACTTACGGTTTCACAGAATTTCTTGAACGAGGGGTCGGTGACTGAGATTTTGATCTGTTTTGGTCCAAAGCATCGATGTCTCTGATCTGCTGCGCTCTGGGACGACTCGTTTGTCGGACAATCCACTCTCCCGCATCCTCCGGTTCTTCCTGGACCAATGGTTGATCTGCGACGTCCTTACTGGCACCGAGTTCTGAAGAGAGCCAACAAACAATCAGAGAATTCAATACTGAAGCGACGTGTCATCTCTGCAGCTTTGAGAAGCATTTTGAGACGCTTACCTCCAGGACCGGGATTACAGTCACCACCAAACAGAGATTCAACAGCTTCCTCTAAGGTGGCATGTGTTTTTAAGGCCTCGGAGCTCTGCGCCCAGGTGAATCCCATCTCCTAAAATGGCAGTCAAAAAACAACCTTATAAAGCCAACACCATAACACCGTACACACAGTAAACACAAGAAAGGCACCCTTGAGAATCTCAAGAGAAGTATCAAGCATGTAAAACTCGATTCAAATTAAATTCAAAATCTAATTGATTTGCAACAGACAATTAGCATGTCCACCCTGGTGTTGTGTCTCCATCAGAGCCGTCAAACACACATAGGCATTCAAATTACAGACAAAAGCCAGATGTTAGCATTTGTTGGTGGGTTTTTTTGCCCTGTGTGAAAGTGGTGCAAGAGGTGTAGAAACAACATCCTGAGCCTCAACACCTCAACGAAATAGGAGATGGTTGTTGACTTGTCGACTGACAAGGAGAACAAATGAGGGAGTCCACATCCCCCTCCACACAGAAGCAGTGACGAGTGTGGGAAACCTGAAGCTCCATGTCAGGTCAAAACTTCTGACATGGTCCAATACCCCACACTTTACTGAAAAGCCCTACAGAAGACTCTTCCTCAGGAAGGTGTCTACACCTCTCCGACCACAAGCAGACAGGAATTAATGAAGCTAATTTGACGAACATAAACATGAACTTAATCTACAGAGTGAAAAACAAACCAGGTGGAGAAAATAAACTGCCCTGGAAGTGAGAGAGCATTCCATTTATAAAAAGTTGGACAATCCAACAAAACATTCAACAACATTCTGTTGTAGATCCTCCATTTCCGTTCGTTGTGTCAAATGCAGTAACACAAGTTACCACAACCACCTTTCACATGAGCTTTACATGCTCTCAGTTCTCTACTTCGGCCACTGTGGTGAGCAAATGACAGTCATTTATTTCACGATCAGGGGATTTTTTTAAGACTTGTAAGCTTCTCTTACCATGAGGTGCAACGTCTGTGCTCGTTTCAACTCTTGCGCTGCGTCCTTGCTTGAACTTTCCAGCTGCAACACTTCCTTATAGATGAGTGAGGCCTCGTAGTATCTCTGCAGAAGCGAGGGAGGAATAAAAGGCAATAAGTAAGTTAGGTAATAGAGCACATTAACTTTTGGTTAAGCATTGATCTTGAGAGAAATTATCTGCCAATACGATCAAGTTCTTAATTTGCAAACAGCTTTAGCCAGCTGCAACATGAAAAGGTGCTGCATATGAAAGGACAAATACCAAAGCAAGGTTAACTGGATTCAGAAGCAGTGATTTACCTTGAGCCCACAGAGAGCTTTTCCTTTCCTAAATAAACCTTTTATCCAGTTTGGCTCCATGAAGAGTGCCAGGTCAGCATCCCTGAGCGCGTTTTCATACTGCTGCATTCTTTCAAAACAGAGCGACCGATTTCCAAACAACCTGAGAAAGTAGTAAACAGAATTCAAGGTCATTATCGGTAAATGCGTCTGGATGCTTTAACGAAAGGCTGAAGTCAATTTAAGTCTCTGTTCTTACTTAAATTCCTTTGGGTTGAATTTAATGGCGTCAGTAAAGTATTTCACTGCCATCTCGTACTGACCAGAGGCAGCCAAATGATTTCCAATACCTGGAGGGAGGAGCGGAGACAGTTGTGCCTGCTTCAGTGCCTTTCACATGATCGTTTTGTCAAATTCTCAATGAGAAAAAATGTTAATGGAAAAGAGGAACTTACCAGCGAGTTCCCTGCTTCTTTTTGCCAACTCTTCAGCCTTAGCATCCACGCTTTTCTGTTAAAATTAGACGCAGTACGTGAGTAAACTGACTGCATGTTGAGGAAAGCAGGAAACAACAAATTTGCGTGAGGCTTCCTGTCAAAGATGAGATTATTTTAAAAAAAGGCCAACCAGTTATTGTTTGACCCCATAAAGAAAAGCTAGTGTGGCAAACACCTTTTTTATCAAAGCCTTACGGACAGATAAATATTATGTTTTCAGTGTTCTCACCTCTTTATCGGGTTCAGGTTTCTCTTCCTTCTTCTTTGGAACTTCAGCTTTCTCCACTTCTTTTGTTTTTTTCTCCTTGGGCTGCTGAACTTCCTGTAATTTTGTTTTTTCCTTTTTTCTTTCTTTTGCAGGCTTCTTGTTACACGTCTCCTCTGGAACCGATTCAGTCGTCGAAGAATATGAATTATTTAAATCCAAATCCTGTTGAGG
>CAEMYA010000211.1:2259475-2269645 GCA_903131615.1 Diplodus sargus
CATGAAGATGTGAGTCCGTCTGCTGGACAAACATCCATAAACCAACTGGGAGCTCAGACTCATGGCAGTGCCAGTCAGAACCAGGGGCAGCACAGGCAGGGAACAGATGGCTGGGAGCCTCAACAGTGGTGGGAGCCCTCTTTGCAGCCAGGTATGTACAGTACATTGAATAAAACAACGGATAACACACAAGTTGTAAGTTGTAAATATGTTGACAATCGTGTGGATAACAATCAGCATTTTCTGTATTATCAGAATTTCAGGACAGTAACCTGTCTCCAGCCCTTCCCCTGTTTCCTGTCCACTCTGGTGTGGAGCGCATGTTCACGGAATATTCTTTATTCCAGCAAAGTGACAATGAATTTGTCCCTTTAAGGTAAAATGAAATAAATTAGAAATAAGATATTGGTCACTTAAATGTTCTTAAGTCTATAAATTTATTTACTTTTTTAAAGGTCATACCCCGACATTTCCATGGCTTCGGAGAGGTTTCACATTCCACTCCAGGATCGCACCACTCAGGCCTCTGAGTGTGGCTCATTGTCCCAGCACCCTTTGGCCCAGGCAACCGTCCTGTCTGAAGAAGGAGTAAGCAGCTGTGGCTCTCTGTCCCAGCACAGTTTGTCACCAGGGGACAAAGACAGACAAAAGGACCCTGACAAACAGGAAGGTCCATCCAGAGATGACACAGGCAACAGGGAGAAGGACTCAGACACTGTAACTGACCCTCTAGACAAGCCAGCAGGACAGGCTGTTGAAGATGAGACATTCTTTCTGAATAAGGAAATTCCTGCCCAACATCTTCTCGAGCTCCTTCAGAAAGATATTGGCATGCTTAGCAGCAGCAGCAGTGCTGTGTCTTCTGCCTCTGAGACCTCTGTGAAGATTGCTGCATCCTTTTCCAAAGAGTCTAAAAGCACTCAAGTTTGCAAACCAGAGATCGACCGAAGTACTGTGAGAAGAGAAGGTCCTCCAGGTGAAGCTTCTCATCCCCAGCAGCAGACACAACAACCTGATAGAGATCAGTCACGGACATTGTCATCTGAGGTCTGTAACATCACCATGGGGGTCCGCAGCACTCGCCCTGATGAGAGTAGTGAAGAGCTACACAGAGAGCTGTTGTCTGAGATAGAGAAGAGCAACAGCCGTGAAGCTGAATCTAAAAACCAACCACGGCAAAGCGTAACACAACCTGGTCAGTCTGTCACACCATATCCTACAAAGATGTCTGAAGGCAAGCCAAGTGTCACCAGAACAAATCTGGGTGGCATGCCATGGACAGGCCCATTTTCAGCTGGCGTTGAACGGTGTCCCAGAGAGCAAGACCTCTGGTCATCTGGAAACCTAACAGGGATTGATGGATCGTACCTAGGTTTCCTTCCACAATCTCAGTCCACTCCAGGTGTTTTTAAGGCCCCACCCAAATCCAGTGCCAAGGCTAAACTTTCTCTTATAGAATCCAATAAAGAGAACTCCTGTCAGTCAAGCACAGAGATCTCTCCACAGCCAGATGTTCCTGTGGCTGATCTCCACCACCCAGACTCATCAAATCAGTGCCAAGAGAAAGCTACCACTGCACAAGTCCAGTCTCTCCCAAGTCTCAGCTATATGCAGAAAGTAGATGCTTGGAGGGCAAACCAAACTTCAGGCAAGACGTCACTATTTGATAGCTTGGCACTGCAGGGTTTTTCTGGCGTCTCTCCTAAAAAGAAAGCTTACGATGCAGTATCTGACACCCTGAATCGCCTCCTGAGTCAGCAGACGAGGAGTTTACAACAGCCTCCTGTTTCAGCTGCTGCCAATCAGGGTGTTACACAGAGCTCCTCCACTTCTCCCTCTTTCTCAAGAAGAGGGGAGGCGGCTGGCAGGGCTCCCACTGACAAAGACAACACCGGGTCTACAACAAGACCCTCTGCCTCAACCTTTGGCACGTCACAGTCCCACTCCTCTGTTAGCACAGTGGTCATGTCAGTTAAGAAAGATCAGCAGACAGAAAGACGTGTAGAAGAAGAGAAGAGTCACACTCAGGATGATGTCAGTCATCAGCCAAGTGCCATAGCTCAGCCGTTGCCCCGCATGAGCCTCGGTCAGTTCAGTGACGTGTCACTTGATCGAGATTTGGCACTCTCAAGTTCCCAAGATAGTTACAGTGGAGTTAAATTAGGAACTTCAGTCGGAGCTTCTTCTGTTGTGAGCCTCGAGGTAGATAACTACACCCCGTACTGGACCTCAAAGCTATCAACACCACCACCTCAGCCCAGGCCGCGAGAGCTCAACATTGAAGAACGAATTCCGGTATTTGAAAAACTGAAAATCTCACACATACAAGATATAAAGTATATGTTTGTAACTCAGTCAGCTAATTTTATTCAGTATGCAAAACAAACGTGTATACGTGTAGGTTAGTATTCTTGGTTCTAATATGTTCTGTGTTTGTTTTTCCTGCAGTTGTATCTCCGTAACCTGGGGATCGACCAGTCTCCCTCAACAATCCTAACTCCGTTTGCACCCAGAGGCCCAATCAGAGAGCCTGAATTCTCTCCCACTGATCTCTGTACGATTAAAGGATCTATTGGAACCCCCACCAAGAGCACCCAACTCTCTGAAGGTAATTACCAGCTGTTGTTCTTATGAGAGCAGCAACTAGCGAATTTTTTCATTGTCGATTAATCTGTTGATTGTTTTCTTGGTTAATTGATTCTTTGGTTGGTCTGTAAAAAAGTCTATAAAAGATGAACGGATCTACTTTTATCAACTTTTATTTGGTACCTTAATTAACAATTGAGATTTAAAGAATACTTTCATTTTGTATTTGCAGTTGGCAGTCACCATAAAGGAGAGTTTTCCAGGTCCAGCATCCTGTCAGTGGACTCTAGTATTTCCATCCCGTTGAGCCTAGATAGTCTCGGTCCAGCTGCATCTCTTTCAGAGCGGACCAGACGGATTTCTCTCTCATCAGATAGAGATTCGAACCAGAGTGAACGCAGACTGGCCCCCTCCTCTGAGCCCGATGAAGACTCTTATCCCTCCATGCTGCAGACGGCCTTACAACAGCAGAGGGACAGCAGCTTAACCAGCAGCCAGAACACCCTCCAGCCAGGAGACAGGTTTGGCTCTGACCCCTCGTTACGTAGTGACTTGGAGTCACCTTTGCAAACGAGCCGTAGCATGGAGCGAAGCGGAGAAGCTTCGTTTGTTAGTTCCAGTGCCTTGTTGGAGATCCGTAAATTGCTCTTTCAGGCAGAGAACATGGTCTCTGCTGGGTCTTCGGTGGCTTCCCCTGCAGCGCCCCGTCTCCTGCTCTCTGATGAGGACATTTTCCTCTCAGTCAGGAAGAAAACCAGCCAACTCCAGGAATCCTCATTTTCCTCCTCCTCTGCGACTGGAGATTCCAGAACTCGATCCTCCTTGCTGTGGGCCAGGTCCTCGTCCGACTCTATGCTGACCTCAGAGAAACTGAGAGAAAGCTCTATTGGTCGAGAGAGTGCGACGTCATCAGGGCCATCTAATAATCTGTCCACACAACCTCTTGTTACAGCACCGGCTACAGGTGTATACAGAAAGCCACAGGATAGCAGTGTTAGTAGAGGTGCAGGGACGTCTTTTGTCCTCTCTCAGTCAGCCCGGCGGGCAGAGCCTGAGGGCTGCAGTGCTGCCCCCCCTGACAACACACTCCCACCCCAGCCAACAATCATCATTCCTTCACCAGCCTTGACTACACAACAGCTCACCTCCACTCCTGCAGACATGGCAGAGGAGGAAGAACAGACTGCTATGGAAGGGTCAGTACAGAGTAGCTCCTCTTCGCCCATCCTAGAGGACCCTGACCAGGGTGTGATGAGTGATGGAAGCAGTGAGAGCTTGCTGGCAGTAAGAGTGGCCAAATTACTGCAGAGCGAATCTCCTGCCACCATGGTGTCCAGTACACCCAGTGTCACCGACCAGGAGGAGAGCAAAGCCAGAGGTAAGACCCTAATCTAATCTAAACTGTCCCTTTTAGATAAACTGGTTTTGCACAGGTATTAATGTTTTTTGTGTTGCAGAGTGGATCAAGCTGAAGATATCCGGACAGCAGTGTGAGCCTCTTGAGTTGGACAAAGAAGACAGAGAGCGGATTGAAGAGATCAAGAGAGAACTGCTGTTAAAAAACCCCATGAAGGTAAAAATCTGATGAAGAGATCTTAACACTGCATTAGTCATAATTGTACATTTTGTAATTTGTAGTCATGCAAATGCTGAAAAAATAATGTTTTTTTGTTTCCGTTGACGTCTGCCTCCAATCTCTGGACAGTTCAGATTTCATGCTCGAGGTAACTCGTGTGTTGCAGGTGTGGTGTGTCAACAAATAAGAGCTGCAATGATTAATCGATTAGTCAGTGACGTGCACGTTTACACTGTTTCATGTGCTGTTTTGCAGTGAAAATGTTTTCTTTGAATCTTTGTGGTGGATTAATTCGCAGGATAATTTTCCTGGTCACACAGTTTCATACAGACAGTTTTCTTTCTTCCTTTCTTTCAGAGTCAGGGTAGCACAGATACAGAGAGCAGTGCAGCGTCCAGCTTTAGAGCCCCAAGGCGGCAGGAAGCGGCTCAGCAAGTGCAGACGTTCACCACCATCAGTGACGCTAACGATCAGCCACCCGAGGCACTGCAGCGCGTCAGCACTGATGCCTCTGACTCCAGCACGCAGCTTCAAAACCCTCCTCATCCGGATCTAGAGGCTCAAATACGTGAGATTGCTGCCAGAGAAGGGGTAACTCTCCCTAAGACGAACCCTAGGGCCATTACATCTATCACCATCGCCACCCGCAGGCGCTCCAGCTCCCCTTCACCTTCCACGTCACCCGCAACTCCTCTCAGTCCAGCAGCTGAGCCACTTCACCTGACAGAGCTTTCTACAGGAGCAGTCGACCACCCTAAAGCTAACAAGCACCTTCCTCCCATCATGGATGAAGAAGATAAGACTTCTCAGTCAGCATCAGGGGAGCAGAGGAGGGAAGATGCTGTAGGAGGCCAAAGTGAAGAGGCTCCTCCGTCCTCTCTGGGTGTAGGTAGAGAGGACGTGAATGTTAAAAATGACAGCACACCGTCTTCCAGGCGAGATGACGAGTTATCCGTCCAGGACAGCTCTGTTTCTGGTCATGAATCTGTACAAACCACAGCTTCCTCTACATCTGAATCTCCACCCAAGACGGGTCACATCTCACAAGTCCATCTCACTCTGTCCCCCAAAGCCAACGATCACAGCTCGGCCTCTGCTGTTGCAGGACTGCCTCGTAAAGAATTTGTCCCCCTCAGACACTCGTCCTCTCCTGCCAGCAGTCCAGACGAAGGCGTCGGGTTGTCCAGTCCACCAGAGTGGTACGACAACAGAGAGCCAACAAGACAACGAGGGACGCAAAGAGCCGACACCTCCACACTGTTTAAAACCGCTGTGCCTCAGGACAGGATGACGTCCACATCCTCACGGTTCTTTACACCAAGTCACAGAGCTGCAGTGTCACCAAGACCCTTAACCACTGAATCACCAGGTATGTTTTTTATCACACAATAAACAAGGAAACAGATCTAAGGACTTGGACTTTGGCTAAAACACAGAGCCCAATTCGAGGGGGTGGACCTGATGGTGCAAATTAAGAAATCAGGAAATGAATGTCAACATAACTTTATTCACATTTATCTGTTGTTCTTTTTACCTCTCCTCATACAGCTGTGCCTGTGTTGCTGCCTTACAAACCCCGCGGCAGTGAGGAGCTCTTCTACGTCCCTCAAACCGAGGCTGATTCCTCCTCTACTGACACCACCGTTGAGAGCACCCACACAGGTACGGTCTACTCAAATCTAATTTCACTGAGCCTCCTGGTCAACCTGCATTTTGTCATTACAATCAGTGCACTTTTTTAAAGCTGTGACAATGTACTGAGACAAGTGCAGGAGCAACTGCTTGGCAGGCTGTAAATTATAAGCTGTAAACAGGACGAGGCCGGTCAGAGCAAATCTGGCAGTTTGCTGCTCCGCCCGGTGTTTGCTCGTCTCACAATAACTGGGCAGGGGAGTTAATAATTATATATTTTTATGTCTCCGTGCTGGTAATAGCCAGGCTGGATGCATTATGTTTGCATACCTGTCTTTGTGTTCTCATGGCGCCCGATCCTCTTGAACATCATATTTCAGAAACGCTTGAAAGATTTTGTTCAAATTTGGAACAAATGATGAGATTTGATTGATCAAATGCCAGTATTTGGTTGCCAATTTCCAAATGTGGCCCAACAGCCTGGCAACTGTCCCCGTCGGGCCCTGAGTGAAAAAGTTAATCATATTAAAAATTAAGAAATGTATCAAATCCAGAATATTGAATTGTCAGTTGAATCTGAGATGAATGAGGAGGCTCTGCTCTCATTTCCCCTGAGCCTTTTGGGCAGCAGCTGCTCTATTGTAACCCACACCCGGTAGAGCATTAATTATTCATGTTCAGGGGCAGAGAGAGACAAAGGCGAGCTGGGGCCCCAGCAGAGACCGAGGGAAAGGAGACCGTAGACTCCATGTCTCTGAACGTCTTGGAAATGAAGGATTTTGGTCACTTTTCCAGCAGTTTTATTCATCTGTTATCTTAAAAATAAGGACAATCACAGTCACACTCGTCATGAGATAATGAGACGCTTCTGGATTGTGACCAGGTTCAGACGACGCTGTGCCTCCGCGCTTCAGCAGTGAGGTCCTCGGACACAGAGACCCGGGGTTGGACCGTGGAGTCTCCATCAGACACACAGAGGGGATCTACAGCAAGAGGCTGAAGACAACCAGCTTCAAAATGAGCGAGGCCGGAGAACACAGAGGTGAGCTCAACACGCACACAGCATACAGACACACTCTTCTGAATGTCTGCATCAAATGTTGGGGAGCAAGAATCAACAGTCCATTAATCGATATATTATCTGTCATTGGTTAATTTAAACATACATTAAATCACTCTGGTTGACTTAATTTGATGTACTGGAAACATCACAAATAAACACACTAAATGGACTGAGGTGAAAAGGATGTTTGTGTTGTTACACAGTGCAGACGCTTTAAAAATGTCTCAGAAAAGGCTCTTACTTTATATCTTATTATTTATTGTAATAAATGACAAAAGAAAAGCAGCAAATCCTGGAATGTTAGAAGCTGTAATTGACTTAATGTTGCAGTTCTATCATGAGGCAACATGTTCTTGATGTTCTAATATTTGTTAATGTTTATTTGATGTCTGTGTTAAAACACCTGTTTTCCTTCTTTTCACAGGTGTGTTTGTATCAACAGAGAAAACCTCTGAAAGTGCGACTCAAACTCCAAAGCCGTCTTCTCAGGTGTCAGTTGCCTACACCAGAGTGCCTTTATCGAGCAACCAGGAGACCTCCAGGAGAGACCAGGGGACCAGCCCGGTGCAGTTCCTCAGCTATGATCAACCAGAGCCCAGAAGTGAGAGACTTCAGCCGGTTCATGTGGGAGTCAGCCACCGCCTACACGGAAGGTCTGTTCTTCAGGCTGGATTGGAGCGAGATCAGGAAAGGAGGGACTCTGACCTTCTTCAACCTGCTGCCCAGCAGAGCAGCAGCAATCTGGACCAGCTGTGGCAGAAGTTCTGTGCTCGGTGGAGTCTGGAGGAGTCCCGACCCGTCAGTGACAGAGAGGCATCGCTGCTGGAGCGGCTCGAGCGTCTGTCTCGTCTTATTCATAACACTCGGGATGAAAACCTGTCAGAGGTGTATGGTGATCCAGAAGAGAAGCGAGGGAGGAGGGGAGGAGATGAAGGAAAGAAGAGTAACGTAGGTGGTGAAGCCAGAGAGCTGGAGAGGAGAGTCAGAGGAGGTAGAGAGGCTGAAGGTGAACCTCAGATCCCACAGAGGACACAGAGGCTCCTAACAGTGGAGGCGTCTCCACCTGCAGACGAGGACTCCTCCACCTCCAGCTTCTCTCACGCCTCCTCCCAGAGTCAGCTCATCTATCCTGCTGACAGAGAAGACTCCGAGACCCTGTCCACCGCTGGATCCATGTCCACTGTGGACACGGCGAGGCTGATCCGAGCCTTCGGCGCCCACAGAGTCCAACACGTGAAGACGAGCTCCGGCCTCAGAAAACTGTACAACACCATCAACAGGCAGAAAGACGGGAGGGAACAGAGGAGAGGGAGAGACAAAGAGCCGCCTCTGATCATCACTCTGTCAGAGACCACCGGCACTGATGAATCAGTAAGTTTACTGCACGTATGATACCAAGGCCCTGAAACTGAAGCAATTCAACCATCATTAAGTTATTATTTACAGACTTTCTTTTTCTATTGTGTAGAAATGTGGTCTGTGACAAAGATCTGTGTAGGAGACACATAAAAACAGGTTTTTACAGCTGCAATGTTTTGATGTCGGTCTTCAGGTTGCTGCTGATTCTGCATCATCCACGAGCACCTACAGCCTCCCATCACAACACGGCCCCTCAAGAACTCTGACAGCCAAGAAGGCTGTTAAACTGGTCAGCAAAGGCATCCAGGCAGGTCAGTGTGTGCTGAAAGCCTTTTGTTTTCTCTTGAGTTGGAAAAACATTTACCAAGAAAGACCGGTGACACATGGGGCACATTATTTCCTGGACTGTCGACATGATGAATCACTGAGGGTCTGTTGTGATTCCTCTGTCAAAAATAGTGGGCAGCAACCCAAATGTGAGACGGTTAAATTAACACTTAAAGGGCCGACTAACTCAAAATAAACTGCAACATTTAAACCTACAAAAACCCAAACAGATGGTTTCTCTCCGCTGTTGTGAAGACGTGTTGTGTTCAGTCCTTCAATATGTTTGTGTTCTTCATTTTTATTTATTTATGTATTTATTTATTTTATCTTGAGGTGAACCTTTTAATGAGATGAATTCTGTAACTAAAACCTGACAAATGGTTAAAAAATGATGATAAAGAAATCTTCACACTGTTGTTTTCTTCTTCCTCAGGTGATCTGGAGCTCGTCAGTAACGGGACGCGTCGTCACACCCGAGATGTTGGAACGACGTTCCCGTCACCTGGTGAAGCCAGAACTTTCAGACAGGTCTCATTTTCCTCATTCAGCTCAGAGAGAGGAAGAGGAGGGCAGAGAAAGAGCAAGAGAAGCCCACCAAAGACCTACCCTGAGGGTACGTCAGACAGCAGATGATCTGCCTGTGCCCTTTATTTTATATTTTTGCATGTGTGTACACGGTATATTTGTTTTACAGTAATCCTTATATTGAAGTATTTGATTTGAATCTTCCTCGTCTTCTCCAGGCGTTTCCTGGTTCATCTCGGCTGACGAGCTGAGGCCAGATGCGAGGAAGGAGAACCGGCCGGAGGAAGAGGAGTCGACGTGGAGGCCGAACACCGCCTGGTTTGAGCCGTACAGCAGAATGAAACCGTGGAGGGAGCCGCTCAGACAGAGACAAGTCCTCGAAGACAGAAACACACAGCCCAGGTTTATCCTTCACCATGAAACTGATTTAGACCCAAGAACCAAAACTACATCCTCTGGTCTGACACGGATCTCTCTCCAGGTTAGTTTCTCAGGCATCCATTCTGATTAAATGTTTAACATCACACGAGACATTTAAAAACAGAAAATAGTGTTATTTTACGTTGATGCTCTTCTTCAACCCTGCAGGAGGCTCTGGAGATGCATCGTCCGGAGTTCATCTCTCAGTCCAGGCAGCGGGTGAAGCGCCTGGCTCGGCAGGTGGAGGAGAGGAAGCTGCAGGAAGTCTTCAGCAGAGAGAGAGAAGAACTGTTCAGCCGGCCCGGAGGACCAGGGAGGCTGCCGAAGCCTGCAGGTACAATAGTGTTTGCATTTCTAGTGTACAATCCTCAACTGAGGTGTTTTTAATGCTCTGACAGCGACATGTTTTATGACTGTAGCCCTTTTCCTGTATGTGCACTGTAAAGAAGAATAATGGTGTTGTTGCATTTATAGATCTTACCGACAACTTTTTCTTTCTTTTCTCTGTTAAGGCACCGCTCAACTCAGGAGGGCTGTTCCAAGGAAAGAGATGATTCAGAGGTCCAAACAGTAAGCCGACATTTGTTCTGTTTTCAATTTAACTTTTAATTCATTATGTTGACAACTTGGCTAAAAACATTTTGAGCCCATTTTTCCAGTTTATCTTGTTTTACAGCCATCT
>CAEMYA010000211.1:2271210-2297235 GCA_903131615.1 Diplodus sargus
ATGATTTTCTCATAAAACCACCAGCAAAACGTCTTTGAAGCAACAAAGCAAATGTGCAGGATTTTGTTCTTTTGTCACTCACGACTTGTTAAATATGTGCAAAAAGTCTTCATGATCAAACCACAGAAAAACGCCCACGACTTTAAATGGACAAATCATTTTTTTTTTCAGTGTAATTTCTAAATCAAATAATTACGGAAGCCCTGAGGGGAAAAAAAACCTTTAGTGATCCATTTTTAATGTTTGATTTAAATTGTTTTCAACTGGCAAAAACTTTTTTTTTCCAACTGTTTCACTGATAAAATAGATTAAAAAAGTAAACAAAACAATAAACCTTGCAAAACTTCCACCTGCCTGTTTTTATAGATGAAAACAAAAAAGCTCACGACGAAAGAAAAAATGTAAATTAAAACTTTTATCCCCGTCTGTTTCACTGATTAAGAAAAAATACATTAATAACTTAAAATATCATTCTGGCGAAAATGTTCAGATTCTTCATGCGTTCAAACTTTAAAATATAGATCACTAGAGTTTTCTTTGTTTCCTTATTTGCCTCTCAGGGCTTCCGTACATATTCCTTCTTTCCCTTTAGACAGTCAAGTTATAAAAACGGAGCACACAACAGTGACACCAGATTAAAATTCACAACACAGTCATGATCTCTCCTCTCCTGTGTAGCGCCGATAGTGTAACATAGAAACATGGAGCGACATCCAACGTTCTGGCCTAATTCAAAGCACACTGCAGGTTCCACACCAGGGCCAAACACAAGTCTGATAAACTAAAATAAAATACAGTGATTCTTGGGCAGCATGCAGCAGTGCAGTCGTAATATCTCTTCTTCTTTTTCTGGCGTGAGAAATGAAGATGGAGTCATGATTTTTAATTCCTGGTCTGACTTGTTTGGCCCCGGAGTGGAGACCAGGCTGCCAAGCTGATGATGAGAGGTGGTGGTGGTGGTGTTTTGTTGGTGCAGCAGGCAGGATTACAGGGCAGGTGTCGCTCAGGTCCGCAGCAGACTGTGAACTCTCTGCAGCTGACACTGTGACAGGACGAGGCGGTGGATCTGCTCCTGACCGCGGGGACACGGCACCATCACCCGACCCACCAGCACCGAGTCGGTCTGCTTCTCCTCCTTCGCCTAAAGAAAGAAAAGAGTTCGGTGTTAGATCAGCTGGGCGAGGGTAGAGTGTGGAGAGTCCTTCCTCTGTGAACTCTCAAGAAAATAAATAAATGACGAGCTGTGACAGTTTGTCTGTAGCTGCTCTCACCTTGACAAACGTGGTCGAAGGGAACGTCGCAAAATCAGACGACACTCGAGCTCCGGGCTGGTGGTTGACGACGTGCTCGGCAACTTCATCCTGACAGAGAAGAGATGTGGAGGAGGACATTTGAATTTAACGGAATTTTTGGTGAGTATTTATTTGTTCAGTGCAGGTGTGAAGATGTGTTTACCTTCAGTCTGCCCAGAGTGTCGCTCAGGGACTGTAATCTAGCCGTCTGTTCCAGGAGCTGAGCACTGGGTGTCACTGCAGGACAAACACAACAGTTATCCCTCAAGTGAGTGATGTGTAACATTTGTTTTTACATTTCTAACCACCAACCAGAAGTCTAAAACAGCCTCTGTGTGCCCAGAGAGTCAAAACACAGGTCAGAAACAAGCCAACAAGCTAAATCAAACTAACACTGTGCACCCAGGAGGGCAAACACAGGATTTTGAAGACACAAACCCACTTGCTTGATGGTGCACTCACTCACCTGGAGATTTCCCGGTGATGTCCACCACCTTGACGTTGGCACTCATCTGCAGCAGAGTCTCCAGGAGCTGGTCGGTTTTGCGATAGAGGGCGCTGGAGAGCACTTCGGGACGTCCTCCGTCTCTGGAGGGAAGTTTGGTCACGTGAAGAGGAGGCAGGGAGGCGAGCTGAGCGCGCATCTTCTCAGCCTGAGAGGGGAAAAGACGCGGACGCTCGTTAATACAGACACGACAGCAGCAACAAAGATCAATCTATAAACTTATATTAGCTGCTTTTAAAGTGACTTCACTCCTTTTTTTTAACATGTTTAACTATTTCCTCATGTCTTTGAGGATTCATCATGAAGAAAAGAGTAAATTCTGTGTCAGAGCTCAGGCGTTGGGGTGGTTTAAATGTGACTTGTACCTTCAGTCTGTTGTTCTCGTTCTTCAGGTGTTTGATGCAGAGTCTCTGAGCTTCGATCTGCTGAGTCAGCAGAGGAGAGTCGATCACCTGGACACCCGAACCTGAGCCGACGCCGGACATCATGTTCGCTGCAGGAGAGAGAAAACAGGAACCAAACCTTTATTTCTACTCGTGTGAGTGTTTGCATTCATTAAGCGCTCCTGATAAACTTTCTTTATAGTCCAAATGTACAAACAAACAATGTTCTGCCAGCTCCGCCCTGACAGGAGCCATTCTGCTGCAGCCGATAATGCTACAATACTACATATTACCAAAGCAAGGACTCTTGACTGCAGGAGTATTTTTAGACTGTCGTGCTGATTCATACTGATTCAACTGTTCAGAGGAGGTCAAACTATCATCGTTCAGTTTTTTCTGCTCCAATGTGTTTTGCAAATAATGTCGATATTCATGTTTGACTCACAGAATTAGCAAAATATCGATAAAGATCATGCACGAAGATGACGAAGATTTACATGGCATGAAATACAGCTTTATGTGATGAATATCACATTAATAGATGTAATGAATATTAACATAGAACCTTCTCAGTCTTAATGGTTTAATAACAGAGTTTCTGCAGATTCAACCCGTTAGATTTAAGTACCACATTAAATTCCATTTAATATCCGTTTCCATCATTCTGTGCTGTATTAAAGGAAGATAGAGAAGTAGTATGGAAGATATGTCCCGGATTTATTTATTTTGAAGACTTGAAACGATGTGTAAAAAAAAAAAAACGTGCATGTCTTCAACTGCAGTCAAACCATGCATGATTAATTCATCATTATTTTTAGCATGCAGAATCAACAACAGGAGCAGATACCTTTTTGTTCCTCTGCAGAAGTAAAAGATTTAAAAATAAGTCATACGAAGAGAAAAGAGTGAAGACAAAGAGGAGGTGTTAGGTTGTTAGGGTCAAGAGGTGGAATTAAAAACAGTCGTTGGAGTTAAAGTGATGATAAATAACCAGAAAATGGTTAAAAAGTGAAAATACGGAATACATCTACAAACAGCTCTGAGATAAGTTAAGCATGTGTAGTGATTCTTTACCTCCTGCTATTCCCGTGACAATGGAGGCGATTCCTGACGGGCCGGTTCCTCTCCCGTCCATCTTCGACTGGCTGTTGATTCTCTGCTTCAGCTCGGCCTTCTCCGACTCCAGCTGGTCGATGTCGGCCTGCAGCGCGTCCATCGTCTCCTCAAACTCCCTGCAGAGAGGAGGAGGAGGAGGAGGAGGAGGAGGAAGGAGAACATGACACAGCTGCTGACTTCTGTTACAGAACACGACTTTACCGTCTGAATCTACGGTCGGTTCTCACTTCTCTTTCTTCTTCAGCAGAGTCTGAGCCTCGTCCAGTCGAGTCTGAATCTTTTCAACGCGTTCGTCTGCGTCTTTGGAGGAACTGTCGAGCTTCTTCTCCAGCAGGCTGAGGCGGACGCTTGCCTCGCTCAGCTCCTCTCCCTGAAAACACGAACACAATGACTCTGCAGTTCTGTGTTTTTATTCTCGGTGAATTTTGCAGCGAGAAAGGTGTGTGTGTTCACCTACCTTGATCTTGAGAGACTTCTTCAGCTCTTTGATGACCGTCTCTCTGTCCTCCAGCTTCATGCCGAGGCCTTCAGCATCAGTGATTTCAGCTCGGAGAGCCGCTGATCGTACATCCACGGGTGGAGGGTTCTGAGGGGGGACAACAGAATGACCTCAAAACTCCAGAACCTCTAATCCTTCTGTCAGAACCAAAAACTACAGCTGAGGGAAATCACGTCAGAGTGAATCACCTTGTTTTGAGGCTTCTCTGAGTCATACTCTCCCTCCTGCATGGCGGTGGCCATCTTGTTCATGGTTGCTATGACGATGCTGCATGACTGCCGCAGACACTCGTAAGGGTTGGCGCCCTGGGATCCATAGATCTGAAAATGATAGTGAGATATTTTATAACCAGAACAGTTCACAGAACAGCGTTTGTGCCATTTCCGTCACAGATAGACTGAAGGATCACTTTGTATACCTGCTCTCCTGCCTTGAACGCCACGTCCTCCAGTTTGACGGCTGACAGCCCCTCCTGTTCACCGAGAGGCGACATCATCTGAGCTCCGGCTGCTGCGACCTCCTGCAGCACGGCCACCACCCAGGTGAGGTGTTTCCTGCAGTCTGAGAGGGTGTCTGACACCTGCGGGACAAACGTCAGCAGTTATCACAACCGGGTGGAAATTCATATGTATTCTACTGAGGAGTAATTTATTTTCTAGCTGTAAATAATAAAGTAATAGAAACAGTAAAAGTTGTCCAAGTTGAGGTGTTCTGCTGCCGTGGTTACCTGCTGTCCGAAGTCGAGTGCCGTTGGTATTCCCGGCGCGTCGGTTCCGGGCATCCTGCGGCGGATCTTCTTGCAGAACTGTCGGATGTCGCTGCAGGACGTCTCCAGGTCCTTCAGCAGCACGGCGAGGTCGGCCTTCTCCTGACCGGCGTGCAGGAACGCCCGCAGACGACCGACCTCCACCGCCATGCAGTCCAAGGCACTCTGGGTAAACTGTGCAGGGACAGCGGCAAGATCCACAGCTGTTTAAACTTCATATGCACCGTCACAACTCCTTTTAACACCAGCTGCTGTACTGGTCTTTATGAGATAATAGGTGGGACCTTTGTCCTGATGTTGATGTTGGTACTCACTCTGATGTGATCAGCCAGCTGCATGGTGCACTCCTCGTTCTGATCTGCCAGGTGGATACTGTACAGGTGCTGAGGAAGATGTATAAACATCGATAAGTGGACCTGAATACAACATATCCTCTTCATGTCAAATCACTGCTTCATTAGATTGAGCTGAAATAATCATCCGTGTTTGTGTACCTGATAGTATTTAATGGCCTTGGTGAGCGGCTCCACGTTGACCGTCTCGTCCAGCTGGTCTTTGTGCAGCAGGTCGATGAGGAAGTCCAGAGAACGCTCGTGGACGCTCATCTCCGGGTACAGAGAGCCGATCTTCTTGTAGACATCGACAGAGCACTGATCCAGAGCCCTTAAACACAAACACAGAGGGCAACGTAAGCAAACACGTACACTTTATTTTTCAGTGCTCAAACTCTCTCTTGCTGTGTATTCTTGATTTTAAGGACCCTAATGAAACATACTGCTCATATTTATGCAGCGTGGCCTGCAGCAGACTGAGCGAGTAGACCAAACCGCCAGCGAAGCTCAGCTGCTCCCCTGCAGCTCCCTTGAGTCCCGCTCGCTCTACACAGTTCTCATTCAGGTCGAACTTCTCCTGGGCCTGTTTGCTGATCAGCTCGGCCTGCAGACACACAAACAGATTTTTATTTCTGTCGTCCTTCTTCGTCTGTTGGAGGGAAATGTAGTTATAAAAGAGAAGCGTTTACCTTGCAGATGAGCCTGGGGATGAGCAGCAGCACCAGGATGCAGTCGTGGTCTCCGCCGTGACGGAGGAAGGACTCGGGCATGAAGGAGGTCAGAAGAGAGACGTGTCTGTTGGCCTGACCCACCTCCATCTTCCTCAGCTCCATCTCAATGGCCTGGACACAAACAAAAACACACACACAAAATTAAACAACACCGACAAAATAATATATGGACCCTGACTTAGAATCTGGTGCAAACTTGAAACTTTCAAACTTTTGACTTTACAAACTCTAAATCAAAAGAGAGGTGAAAAAAGGACTTTCAGACTGATACAGAATCACATTTAACGTTATCAGACTTCCTCATTATTCAGACCACAGAGCTCTTTCTGTCTCTGACCTTGGCATACGCCTTCGTCTCTGCAAATTTAATCTTGAAATCGAACATCTCTGCAGGCGGCTGCTGCTGCAGCTCTGCTGAAGCTTCCTGCTGGCTCGTCAGGTCTCTGTTCACCTCCTGCGGAGAACACAAAGGTAGAATCAGGAAGCAGCATTAGACAGAAACACGTGTGATTAAACAACCTGTTCGATACGCCACATTAAAAACTAACAGTGTACCTGCAGGTGAGCTGTGAGCTCTCGGTACTTCTTGATGGTCTGCTGGTAATCAGCGACCGTCTCCTGAGCGGCTTCGACTCGTTTCTCAGCCTCTCGGACTCTCGCGGCGCCCAGATCCAACATCTCCCTCAGCTCCAGCTCCGTCTCTCTGGCGTTCTCCTGCAGCTCGTCGTTCATCTCATTTATAGCTTCCTGAAGGGCGAGACAATGAAAATCAAACAGGGTCCTTTACTGGAAACCTTCTATGATCACTACTGAACATTTTAATTATTGCTTGCTTTTCGGATTTTGGAATCACGGGAGCTGCAATTTTTTGATCCGAGCAGGGAACGTGTTTATTTAGGTCAAACTCAGGCAAAAATCACGTTGTTGTCGTAATTTTATTCCTTTTTCAGTGAAAATAAAAGGAAACAAATTAACATTTCTATTTCTAAAACCGTTCCTCATACCGTTTCTCTCTGCTGTAGAGAAAAAAAGAGTCTGATGGAAGAACACATGGATTAACTTGATCTGTAGTAAAGTCTGTGTTTCTGTAGGTGGCGCTGCTGTAGATGCTTTTCACACCAACTACCTGACTCATCCTCTGACTTATTACAAACAAATTGGCAAGATCTAAAATTATTTTGACTCCTGAACATAGTTTGTTTTGTTCGTAACTTTGATGTGCGTACTTGGAAAACTCTCATGCCACCAAAATGTTTTTAAAGATGCCGTTATTATTAAAATCCTGCACATACTGTAGTTGATGACTTTTGCCTGAGACAATGACAAACCAGTCGGTTTCCTCTAAAGCAACATTTGTTCTGATCGAGGTCAAAACAGAAGTTCAATCCAATTAAAATAGAAACTCAATAATGACTGCAGCGACTACAAACAGCAGAGGGCAGCACATGCATATTAATGACCGTGATCCCATATCGATAATGAAATGAGTCAGCAAACTGTGGCACTTTAATTTTCTCTGACCTCAGTCCTATAAATACTCAGAGGGTCAGAGCAGGAAATGAACGAGTCTTCAGTCATTAGTTTTGAAATTAAGAACTGGATCAACTCTGTGTTTTTATGCTCATTTCATTTAATTTAATTTAACACGTCTGCCGTCAGTGAGACTGGTGGCTTCCACTCACCAGGTCAGTGACGGTCTCTCTCAGCTCCCTGACTTTCTCCTCCAGGTCCAGGTTCCTCTCGGTCAGCATCTCCACCATCTCCTCCGCCCCCAAAGCTGCATCCACCTGAAACAAAGCATCAGAAATAGAGGTTATTATTCGTCTTCTTGGCATCTCCTCAGATCTCCTCTGAACATATAAATCGGCAGATTGGTGTCACTGTAAAACACTGACCTGTTCCTTCAGCTCATCGATGGTCTTCTCTGCCGCTGACATCTCCTCCTGCAGTTTTTCCTTCTGGCTCCTCAGAGTGTCCAGCTCCACGTTCTTCTTCTCCATCTGCTTCTGCAACTTCACATGTTCCTGCTTTTCCGATGAAGACAGGTCGCGCATCCTGACAAAAACAGGAAAACCATCAACATCTGGATCAAGAACTTCTCTTTCCTTTTCTCTCATCTCTATTTATTGTCTGTTGTCATTCTCCCCGGCTTTGCTGCGGGATGAGATGTCCATTAGAGCTGCTTTTTATCAATTTAAGTAATTTTTCTTGGAAATTTACTAGATTCCAGCTTTTTACATGTGAATATGTTCTGGTTTCTTTCCTTCTCTATGACTGAATATCTCTGGGTTGTGGACAAAAGACGTCATTTTAAGCTTTGGGAAACACTGATTGACATTGTTCACCAAGGAAATAATCTGCAGATCAATCGACAATAAAAATAATCATTACTTGCAGCCGAAGAGTCAATTTAAGGAATTGCCAGCACACCTACCTGACCAGCGCTTCCTTCAGTCTGCCGTTCTGCTCCTCCAGCTGTTTGACGTGATAACTGGAAGCGGCACCATCTGAACCTTTTAGAGAAACAACAAACACAGCTGAAACACAAACTTCTTCGTTCATGCAAAGTTTTTAAAAGACCAAGAGCAACTTCAACTTTTAATTTATGTGACCCAATGACACTTGAAGAGAATTGATGTCGCTGCATGTTATTGCCAAAAGAGAACATGGAATATTTTAATTAAACGAATGGGGCTTTTCTCTCGAGTTGGCTCTGATCGCTGTTTGCAGCAGCTGTAAAGAAATCGATAAATCAGCCGCCATCATGCTGCACTCAGAGGTCACGGAAGACTGATTCTCTCTGCACTCCTTCAGCAGTCTGATCACATTAAAGCCTGATAGATTTATCCTCCTGTGCTACTTGATAGCAACTGAACAGGAGAGTGAGAGATAAAATTTCACGGACAGAAACTTAATTATTTCATTTTGTGCCCTTCTGTACGAGCACTTTAAACATTTCACTCTTATTTTAGACAGCTTACAGTACAGGATTATTTTTCAACAGCCTTAAAGATGATATCAAAATATATTTATTTATATGTGTTAAGCAGAAAGACTGTTGTTGTTGTTGTTGTACTGAACCTTTGTCCACTTTGTGGACTTTTACATTCAAGTAAAGTTTAATGTGGACGACTGACCGTCTAACATTGTCTATAAGTTGTTGGATGTAACAATAAAAATAAAAACATCTCTTCTTCTCTGTCAGCACCTTTCTCCTCGATCTCGTGCTTGAGGATCTCCAGGTCCATGGTGAGCTCGTCCACTTTCTCCTTGAGCGAGTCGACCTCCAGCTGCAGAGACTCCGCCCTCTCCTCGGCCATCTCCTTATCCAGCGTGGCCATCTCGATGGCGTCCGCCGTGTCCGACATCTCCTCCACGTAGCGCTCCTTCGCCTCCAGGGCCTCTTTTGCCTCCTACAGAGAAAAAATACAGTTATGGACAGTTAAATAAAATATTTTCTCATTTTTTCTTCTTTAATCTTTATTTAAAGGCAGAATTTCCCACCAAATTCTGCTGCTGGGTGTGGCTGGCAATTATGCAAATATTTAATCTGCAAAAATGTTTTATTTGCGTGCATTTGTCTGATTTTAGTTGAAATACTGTCTCCTCCACCCTGACAATAGTATTGTTCTTGGATGAAAGACATGATTACCTGTCACTGGTCATAAAATTGGTCCTATAATCAGATACATCTACCCGTCCATATGCTCGTCCGTCTGTTGCTTCTTACCCTCTTGGCCTCCTTCAGCTGTTTCTGCAGCTCAGCCTGCTGCTCCTGCATCTTGTTCTTCCACTCCTGCAGCTGCTCCAGCTGGATCTTGTGCTTCTCCAGCTCCTTCAGCTTGGCCTTGTCCTCCGTCCGCTTCATCTTCAGCGTCTCCAGCTTCTCCTCCAGGTCCTTCACCTGACCACGCAACGCCTCCTCCTCCTGGATACAGGACGGCGGCGAGGATCAGTTAAAAGGACAGATGGGAGGAAAAGTAGCAAGTTAATTAGTTTCAACACATTACTGGTGCAGGATGTTGAGGTAATCGCACATTTTAACAAAGTAAAAGCGCTCCAAGACAGTAAAAGGAGGTTTCAACCTCACTCTATTGCTCCAGTTTTTCATTCTAATGTTTCTTTAATCGATTCACTTTCAGGTTTCTTCTCAGCGAATAATGAAAGCAATATATCAAGTACAAAGCTTTCACTCTGACAGCACTTTCGTCTTTTTATGTGTTAGAAAGAGCGCTTAAATTTCACTTGCCATGCAGTGACTCCACCTGTAGACACCAGAAAGTCAGCGAAAAAGACACACACATGCCTTATCGGGAAGTACACACTGACAATATCAATCTGGCAGTAGATAAGAATTGTTTTTTTTTGCAGCCTGTAACAGAAACAGAGCCACCTCACACGCCAATTAAAGCCTAGAAGTCACACTTTTGACATCTCGTTAAAAATGTTAGTGAGAGAAAAACAACACGTCAGTATCAAGTGCAGAACACATCACATCACGCCACATCACTGCACCTGTGTTTCCATAGCGACGTCCTCCTGAGGGGATAAAATATGAATCAGACCGATCACGTCCGCCGTAAAAAATCAAAGACCGAACAGCAGCTGACTTTTACTAAATGTTAATGTGATAATATGTGACATTTTCATACATGTTGCTTCGCTCTATCGGCTGCAGCAGATTCAATCTGTCCCCAGTTCTCTGATTAACGAATTAACAGAACATTAAGCCACTTTACTGGTTGGAACTGACTAACATTTGGTCACGCACTGGTTCTTAATCGTGCTTAATTGACTGTGTGCTCCAGAGCTAATCACTTCAACAATTACTGATTGTCTCATTTCTGAGAAGCAGCAGACTAAAAGACACTTCCTCGTTATCTCCAGTTAATGAGACAGATGCTCATTTTCAGGTTCAGAATTTTTTTTTTTGGGTCGCTACTTGAATAGTCTTAAATGGTTTAATGCTCAAAAAACACGTCCCCTGTGTCTCCTGCAGCTTCCAGTTGGCTTCACATCTACCGTAAAATATAGGTATAAATTGACAAGGTGACACACTGTGATGTCACAAAGTTACAGCATTAAAGGCGGGACTACTGCCGAGGCATTTGAGGAGCATCAAAAACATCTGTAGCCATCAAAAGGATGTTCTGTTTGTAGATGAGTGGGTGAATGGATTATATAACTAACTAATGTTTTGTGTATTTTTCTATCTATTTATTTGACTGAAATGTCTGTTATGTTTTCAGCCTAATGTATTGTTAGATACCAGTTATGGCCTCCGATGATGCCCGATGACTCTTGGATGACACCAATTTAAATTGACAGCGGTGTCAAAAAACGTGTGTATTTATAGAAGCTATAGCGAAGAAATGTCACCTCTAATTTAACTCCCACACCTCGGCTACTACTGCTGCTGCGTATGCACCGAGTGTTGAGGCGTTTCTGATGGTTTTGGCACGCCGTGCTCTGTGGTTTTGTAACACATTACTCACCGTGCCAACTAGATCGAAAGACTTAGCTATCAACCCAGTTCCTGATTATAGCAGGTAGTCATTGGTTTAAAAAGAAAGAAAAAGTCATTCTCATAGCTGGCTGAGTCACCTGGTTACTACATATAAAACAAATACAGAATTATCCCTGTATCTGCTGGATGCAACATGTTTCTTAATTAATTGGCAGGCAGCTTTTCTCACTTCACACTGACTGTAAAACATCACATCTGCTACACTGCGAACTACAGCGAGACATGTTTTAGAGCTGACGCAGACCTTGCTGGGGACGGGCGCCGGAGGGTTTCCAGGGGAGTGGAGGGTGGGGATGACCGGAGCAGCCAGAGGGGTCTGAGCCGGCGTGCTGGGCTCGCTGCTGCTCATCTCCCCGGCTGAGGCCGAGGCCGAGCCGGACGCAGCCCCCTTCCCACCAGCAGGTCGGGTGGGCTGCTACACATACAAAACAAACAAAAAAACATTAGAAATCTGGATAGAAAGACAGTGAAAAGATCCCGCGCGGTATAAATAGCTGTCTGATGATGTAATAGTGGCCATAATGGAGGTTGCTGAATGAAAACGTTTCAAGGACGTCAGCGTCGGCTTTGGGAAAGACTACTTGACACTTTTGTACAAACTAGAATGGACTGAAATCTTCAATAGCTGAGGATTTAAGAACTTCTTAGTTTAGATTTATGCTCTGCTACTCACACAAGCCTTTTAGTTTTGTGTGCTGAGCATCATTACATTGTTCAGGCTTCACTTGCTGAGGACTATGTCACTCAAACTGATGAAGCAGTTGCAAATCTGGCATGAAATTATTATTTAGTACACACCCCAACACATAACCAGGATACTCTGACTGATCAGAACAAGGATACTAATGTCCATGTAATTATAAAAACACTGGTTTTTCACTGACAAACCAATATTTATAAATGCTGGTAATACAAACTCTGGAATATTTGATACATCTTTCTATTATTGAATAAACAAGCTGTCCTCAGAGGGAAATAAGGACCCGTATGACACTGTTTGAAGCTAGAAAGGTGAAAGGTGGCAGGGTCCGCCAAATATAAAGAAAGTAAAACAGTATGAGATTGTGAAAATTTTCGCTAACTCTTCATTTTTGCATTTGCCAGTTTTTCATTGGACCTCCATCATGGCCACATCTGATTTACAAATAATGACCATAATGAAATAATCGGAAACAAAAACAGTATTAGAAAGCAAACAAAGCCATTAATACGCTGAAAGTGCCATGGAACAAACAAAAAATGGACAAAACTGAAACAGTAACTAAAGCAGAAAGAAAGACATTTCTTGAACACATTAATTTATGCTGTGAATGTAAATGTGAAGACGTCCAAAATAAGAAGGATGACATAAAGGAAAACAGCGATGCAAGTAGAAAAATGTTGGCACCAAAACTGTGAATCCTCTAATGAAGACAAAATGGATGTCGTCTCTGGTGATGTATTGTCACTACTGTCTCAGCAACACTCACTCAAACACTCACACACAAACTGCTGCATGAAGTGAAAAAGCAATCACACGTAAAAAAAAAAAAATAAAAAATAAAAATCAGACTGATATGACTGAAATGGAGCCCTGAAGACTTTGAAGACTGGGCTCACCTTGGGCCTTCTGGCCGTGGTCTGAGGAGCAGAGGGAGGAGAGGAAGAAAAGGAGGAGAGGAAGAGGAGGAGGAGGAAAAGGAGGATCAGGGAAGGGAAGGAAACAAACAGCCAGGGTTAGTGATTCAAGGCAAAGTTCATATTAAACTGGAAATCACAGACAGGAGGACGAAATGAGTGGAAGATGAAACTTCTCAGACTGACACAGCGACAACGAATCCATTATCATGTCACATCCCTACAGATCTCTTGTCCTTTTGTTTTCCTTCGTGTCCTCGCTGGTCTCCGGGGCCTCATCTCTTCCACCCATGTGACCAGAAAAAAAAAAAACCCTCAGTAACAACATGGACACAGTGGCTGGTACGGCTGCTGTGTCCTGAATGACTGCATTGTGTCTCAGGGGACGCAGCAGGTTCATCTGAAACCAGAGCTGTTGTGCTGCTGCTCATACTGGGATAATAGCTTGTTATCCTGCTACATCGCCTGTTTCAGACACGCTGCACAGACGGCTGGCTGAGTGGATCATCAGCGAAGTGTGCGGAGAGATTTCCACTCTTTGTTCTTATCTGATTTCTAAAAAGGAGTCCAGCCACCAGATCTGGGTTGCATCTTTTTAACCGAGTTCTTATACGTTTTTGAGTTAAACTGCTTAGAGAAGGAGAGATTGGCTGTAGAGGACAACAGAGAGCATCCTAAGGAAGAGGAGATTATCCCACAATTTATTCTAAGACGATCAAAGCAAACACTTAGAGTGTAATGTGCTCTCAAGGAAAAATCTGCATGTCTATTTTTAGTTGATTTCCACGAGAGAACTCATCTCAAGATCTGGTTTCTCTGCAAGCCAAGACATTTTTACAATCTTTAGTCTGTTATTTCAGTAAAAGTGGTTTGCAAGCGTCCAAGTTAACTTTAAAATGTCTTGTTTAGTCCCACCAACAGTCCAAAACATGAACACATTCAATCTACTTAGATATAAAACGGACAAAAGCAGATAATTCTCACATTTGAGAAGGTGTAACCTGCATTATTTGGCTTGAAAAATTACTTGAACGATTAATCGATTATCAAACAAATTGACCAATTCAGTAACTGTCGCAACTTCTTTAAAAACACAACAGGTTCACATTAATGTATATTAACATTTACTTGAATAGTGGTGGCGTGGCAGAAGGGCAAGACAGCTGCCAAGCCAGTGACCACTGTTCGACACAGGGTTTCAACATCTGTGTGAAATCACTGGATATTTTTGCAAAGACATCTGGACAATTTAGCAAAGATTGTGGCAATGGAACCATGTATTTTAAGCAGATCTTGTCCTAATCCTAAGCAACTGGGTTTAACATAACCAACATAAAGAAATATAAAATTGCAACAGATCCTTGTTTGCAGAAACCTAAATTGTCAACATTTACTCTGGTGATTGGGTTTTGCACAGTAAATGTTTTACTATCAATGTTTAGTTTGTTTATAAATATCTGTAAATCCTTTATATACACTACTACTTTTCTGAGAACGTTTCCTGGAAAGAACAGCTGAAATAAGCCTCTTTTAAACCCAAGTAAACATTTATTAAACATAAATTTTCCTGTTCAGTAATAGAATATCGATTATGTTAGTTTAGTGGTTTTTGAATTATTAATCGGAAGGGAACCACTTGAACTTTGTCTTGTTTTTACTCTTGATCATTGCAACATTACGTTGTTCTGTCCTGGAAACTTTTTAGGACACTATCAGAAAAATTGTGAGGAATTTATGGATCTGAATAAAGCGTCACCTAAATATATTTATACCCAGTTTTTGAGCAAACTCAATCTGCATTTAGCCAGATCCGCTACAAAATGGACATTGACAGTGCGCTGTCTCCACACAGGCATTCTCTATATGGTGATAACATTAAAACTGAATTTTCAACCCAGGTCTGTGCAGACGCTGTCCAACACTTTCTCCTCTACCCTACCGACTCTCTCTCTGTTTCTGCTTGGGCACGGCCATCGCTTTGGTCGGTTATCGTTCTTTATTGGATTAGAGCTGGACCATTCAGCAGAAATTAGCCCGAGCTAACAGCTGTACCAAATAAGAGCTGACAGCCTACTTAAGCCATAGTGTCGTGCTGTGGATAACACAACAGGCTGCACTGACATCGCATCAGTCTGTTTATTACATCTGCAAACAAGAGTGAAATCCCTTGATTCTCCCCTGACGGACTAAAATCATTGACCTCGTAAAAAAAAAAAAAGCTGTGGAAGGCATGACTCGTGCAAGCTGAGCCCAAATTAAGGATAGACAGAAAAAATACAACTGAAGCTGCTGCACACACATGAAATAACTCTGCAAAGAACACACGTGAGTCTGCAAAAAAAGAAAAAATCAATAAGAAAATCAAACGAGAACACAACCCAGCTGCAGGTACACTTCTACTTCCACTCTGGGAATATCAAGAGGAGGAGAAAAAAAAGGCGATTCCCATCAAAGCAGAATGAGGAATAACTGAAACTTCCGGGCATGACCTTTACAGCAGCTCTGCCAACAAAACAAATGGATGATGACAACAATAACAGCAACATCCCAACATTTAAGGACGATCATTTGGAGTTCTGTACCTTCCGGGGTGCAGGAGTCTGTCTCATCATATTTGCAAGAGAAGAAGACAACACAGTCACCGAGAAACACACACACACACACACACACAGAGGAAGGTGATAAAACAGGGAAAGATGCTCGATCCACAGACACCGGCTTTAGGACAGACAGCTGAAGCCGAACAAGACAGGCAGCCACTCAGGCCGGGAAGCTGCAGTGGTGCAAATGGCCGCAACGATTTTTTCCCAGGCTCCCCCTCCCTCCCTGCCTCCGTCCGTCCCTTCCTCCTGCTATCGTCCTCCTTTATGTCCTCCTTCTCTCATAATCCATTCGCCGGAGCCCTCGGTCGGTGCCTCCCTTTCCTTTCCGCTCCGATTACGACTCTGACATCTCGCTGCCGTGGAGCCTCCGACCTGCTACTGCTCACAGGAGACGCCTCGCCTCCCCTAACCTTCCCTCTCCTCCTCCCCTCCCCTCTGTCTCACCCCCCCCTACCATTTTTTCACTCTGCTCATTGTGATTTGTCAGCCCGGCCAATGCCCTGCTCCTGCATTACATCACTGTGCACCCTCCTCCCTCTCTCCCTCTCTCTCTCCTCCCCTCGCCCGCCGCTGCTGCTCACCCACTCATGACCACCTCAACCACAGACAGACAGGGAGGGATGGGTGAGACTGAGCAGTGTCGGGGGACAGACAGAGGGGAGGAGGGCGGTGCTGTTAACCGAGGTGAGGGGGGGGGAATGATGCAAGCCTCTCTTGTCTCCTAGCAACACTCGCAAAGCCCTCCTCCTCTGGGTTCATTAAAATGAGACAAAAACAATGAAGATCAGGACGAGGAAACACCTGATCTGCTATTACAACCTGTATGAAGGTAAACCGCGTCCCCTTTTCCTCAAACAACGTGCAGAGGATTCACTTTCAATGGATGTTCCACCTAATACATCTCTGTTGATGCATCTTTCCCAAATGTTCTCTTTTTGTTGTCTTGGCTTGTTTATATTTTTTGTATTTTATTCGATTCTATTTGAACTTTAATCAACCGGCCAAGTCGTGAAAGACAAATTCCACGTCCACGTAGTTGTTAAAGCAGCCCAGTGAAAAATGACTTGTGAATAATCTGGAGCTGTCACATAAAAATGAATACATTCTTGCCAGTGGGCCTGAAAACGCAGTATTGTGGGTAAACGAAACGAGGTTTGAGGTGGCGAATAAAGAGATTGATTGATGGTGGATGATTTCAGGATGTCATATTTAGTTATACAGGAAGAAAACATGATAAGATTTTGGTATAAGAATACAAAGAAAAATATTTTTGTGATTTCTTTTGTATATATTGTTAAACTGGTGCACAATACGATGTGGGGTTAAGATTGAACATGCTTAAAAATGCATTTTTTTATTTCATCTGGACTTCAACGCAGCTGTTTTTACAGCAGTGTCTCTCCGGAAATCAGTGGAGTGCCCCTTTAAATCCAATATGGCCTTGGAGCTGGTGGATTCGCAACATTACCCACAATGGCTTAACACACCCGGAGATATTTAAGTGATCACAACCACTGTTTAAGCCTGTAAATGATGGTGGAGTGCCATTTCATTCCATTATTCATGGATTATACTACTGGGATCACTGAAAAAATCTGCAGGTCTGGAACTACAGCAAAATCCCTTAAGCGTGCACCAGTAAATACCCTCAAAATTGCCTATTTCCCAATGGTCTTATTTGTTCTACACAGGTTACTTCTTCTCATAACGGAGAACAAATCCTTGTAAAATGGGTTACAGGGATTTCCCAACCATTATACGGCTTAGATGCAGTTCCCAGGCTGGTTTGAGCAACCACTAAAATCAATGTTGGGAGCATCTGGTAATGAGTTTTGTCCCAGATTTAATGGTTGTAGTTGGGATTCTTTAGCAAGTTTTGCCTCGAAGCCTTTTGGATGTTGTTTATTTATTATCTGCTCTGGCTTTTTGACTTTTTGTACACACATCGCATGTCTTTTTTCTTCTACTCAATAAAACATAAGCCTCAAGCTTGAGACGTAACACTGATTGCAGCAAAATTAGTTTTTTAGTGTAAAAGTGATTTAATGGGTCAATTCCTTCCTCAACAGCCGAGAGCCAGAGTTTGAGTAGCTATCACAATATCTTCCTCAGCTCCACTAATCTCGTCCTCTTCACCAGAAGCTCAGCAGGAAGCGAAGAGGGATGTAAGAGGATTAATTCAGTGGGGGATACTCCGATTAGCTGTGAGCTTTAAACCTGAAAACACTTCCACATTGTGGCCATGAGAATTGGCTGAAGTGTTTTGAGATTGATGTGATGAAACTAAATGAGGCTTACGTCACAGTGAGCACAGACTCTGTAGTGTTTGATAGGGAGTATTAAAGGAACTGAAAATAGATTATTATGAGAAAGAGAGAGGCAGAATTTAAGATTCCTGTCTCCTGAACGACAGAGTAAATCTGTTTACGCCTATCCATTACAGAGCAGCGAGGGGAAATCTGTCCTGTTAAAATATTAAACATCTTTCTGTGTAATCCCCTGACTTTCTCACACTAAGTGCTGCTCTGAGAGGACCGCTGAAGTGATGGTAGTGAGGCGGACAGACAGAGAGGATGATGGGATGGGTGGCGATGGATCAAGTTCCTGCTTTCCAAGCAAACACAGGGAGGATCGCTGAATCTGAGGTCACTGCCCTGCAGCGTCCAGCAGGACGAAAAGAGGATGAAATTACTGCCCAGGAAGCATCAACGCAGCAGAACTCAACGCGCTCTGCTACTAGAAAGATGTGATCTCATAGGACGGCAGCACAAGAATAAAAATGAAAGTTTACTTAGTATTCTGCATGTGCGTAATCTCCACTGAGGATACATCGTCATACTTATAGCTTAATGCTCCAGGGTCCCAACGGAGCAATATACACGTCCATTTTGCTCTGTTCCCCGAGGCTTTGACCAGATGATGTAACTTTATAGAAATCCCATCGTCCTCTCTGTCTGCTCGTCCCATTTTTTGATGTTTCAGTTAGTGATTCACTCGATTCAATTCTCTCTAAACATGCTGCATGCTCATCTGCATCCCCTTTAACTAATTCTCTCAAGACATTTTTTACCCCTGACAAACACTGACGCCTCTTCTGCACGGACTTCAGGATTTTAAAAAAAAGAAGAAATATTGAATATTTAATATTTAATCTATCTTTTTCTTTAGAGGGTTAGGGGAAAGTTAATCTCTAGAAGTACATTTCTGTCTTGTCTGCATCCTCTATTCCTCAGTTAAATCTCAGAAGTGAAATAAGGAATATTCAAGCTTCCTGCCTGAGACTAAACTGAGCTCTCGGTGTTAGAAGTCAGTCTGCTGAGGAGTAGCTGCAGAACAGGAGACGGTAAAGTAGAACCGAGCTGACAGGAAATCCATACTCTGCAGGTCTGTTCTCCGCAGGCGGGAGGGCGGCCGATTTCACCTCCGTCACAGTCTGACATTTTCAAAGCAGCGCAGCAGAGGAACGCCTGCATGTATGACTCAGCGGAGGGTGATTGTTAAAGAGCACTGGACCTCGTGATGAATCCTCCGAGTGGCACAGCGTAAAATGTTAAAGTCACTATATATTAAATCACGTATTGTCATTCTATCTTTTACGCTCTCTTGTTCAATACATTTTCAGCTGGAATAAGATATTGCAGATGTAAAGTTGACTATGTACTATGTATTCAGATCTGTTATGCTGAGGCATTCCTTGTTTTCTTTTCAACAAAATTTCCAAATTTCCTCAAGAAAACTGAGTTTTTTAGTTTAGTTTTGATTCAATTTTATGTCCATATCCTAAGATTTTTATATATTTTTTAAATCGACTGTTTCAATTATTTCAGCTATGTTTTAATACAAAATTAAAATGCTAAGCCTTACTGATAGTTGACAATAAAAGAATATGCAAACACAAAGGCCGCAGACTTGACTTTATCATCAATTAATCTCAAGATGAACGGAAATAGAAAATGTATTTTAGTGGCTTTATCGGCCTTCAACCAAATTATAGCGATGAGCCGAGTTGATAACATGAAAACAAATTGCTTTTATTGACTTTACAAGTGTAGCATTAACACAAAAACAGTATGCTCCTTTAAATTTGGTTTGTAATCCGCCAATGAAATCTAAGAAGAAGAAGAAGGAAAGATGAACATCATATTGCCGTTCCTGGGTAGAGCCAGGACCTTCTATGAACATTTTGTACGGTCACAGTGACCTTTGACCACCAAATTCAAACAGTTCAACCTTGAGTTTAAGCAAATTGTAAGAAAATTCACTCGCTGTCTTTCTACGATGGACAGACAACCTGAAAACATGATGCCTGCAGCTCTCGCTGGCACAGAAATCAGCAAAATCTCATAATTTGGGAGGTAGGAAATAGAAAATGACCAAAACAGTCAACCAGTTCTCAAAATGTATTACCTCAGACCAGCCCTGTTGCTGTCTAACACCACTCATCTAACCCACGGAAACAAGAGTTAAATAGCGACCAACACTGCCAAAAAATGAAGCCAACTGACGAGTATCTTCAGCTGCAGCTTATGGTCTTTCAATACAATCTCCTAAAACCTCTGAACGTCCCCTAACCCTTCAAAAACGCTTTGTCTCTGTTATCAAGAGGAACTGATTTGCATAAAAACCTGATTACTGGATGGAATATCTCTTGCTCCTACAAAAAATAAACACTAAAACAACCTTTTTCTTTGAGGTTCTGAGATTAAAAGAAGGATAACTCGGCACTTATTATTAAACGTGCGTCAGTATGACACAATCGGCTGCCAGAATCATTTGACTTCAACATGCTTTAAATGCACAAACAGCAGACAAACACAGAAACATACACCAGAGCTGCATCAACGCAAACAGACCAGAGCACGGAGCACGGTGAGGTCAGATGACAGGAAGTGGGCGTGGCACGATGACGGAAAGACACATGTGTCACCTCTCGCTCTTCTCACGTAAACACAGAGGATGGCGGTGCGGTGGGCTGAGAGGAATCATGGGTAAATGAGGGTATGAGGCCCTGTTGCCATGCAGCAGCGAGGCCATTCAGAGCCACGGACACTACGATCATCAGGTCATAACATTACCACTGTACCGAGGTTAGAGAAACATGCAGCACCTTTTTAGGCTTCACTCCTCGCTGCGTGTTCGGGAGGAAAGAAGGGAAGGAAGTGAGGAAGGATAGTAGGGAGGGTGGAGGTCAAAGGTCAAGAGTTGTCATGCTGGAGGTGACGGGAGCTGCAGTGAGTCGGTGCTCTTCAAAGATCTCAGTCGAATACACAGTACACGTATTTTCGCAAACACATCTTCACTTTCACACAAACATCACTTCGTTCAGCTCATTCTCACACACACACACTGCACATAAAAAATCCTGTTAAATACGAGTCAAACATGACTGATGTGTTATTAAAACAGTGTCTCTCTTCACATTAAAATATATCAACATAACACACATTTTTTTTTAGACTTTTGGGAATTCAGTGTTATTGCATCTATGCGCACAACTGCAAAAATGCAAAATCTAAATATTCTGAATTATATCTTTAATTTGTGGTTATACAGCCAGAATCATAAAGACATGATAGAGCCATTATAAGCAATAAAAGGGGAATATTGCTGTATGTTTTTTTATATTAAAATGCTAAAATGATCTCAGGGGAGCTCCTCCACTTGTGTCACTTAATAAATAATATGTCTGTGTAGCACAACAGCACAGCTACTTTATTTATGAGTAAATGTCGCCCTCTGGTGGTCAGAAAGGAGAAAAGACACATTGGCTCAAGATTTAAGATCTGAGTTGGTTCAACAATTTAAACTAATTTTCAGGGATGATTTAAAAGAACAATACATCTGTTTTTATACTACATGAATCTGAAATCTGGTTTCAATTATGGAGGAAGGTAATGTGAAAGTAAGCAGGAAAAGGGAATTCATGATCTCCAGATTCTACATAGTTTATAATATTTAGCTGTATTTTTCTATTTCTTCTTCACTACCTCTAAGCTGCATGTTGTCAGAGTGCCACGGGCTAAAAGTATTGTTCATTTCATACATAGAAAGATTTTTGTTCTATCTCTTTTAGACTGAATCATAACACACTACTGAGCAACGGAAGTATCACTTAATCCTAAACATACTAAAAACAAATGTCCACATACTCATGTGAGGGCTACAAAGCATCATCCACACAGTGACTACACCAAAACCTGTAAAAGGGAAGATTTGTTTTAAACAATCAGTCAGAAATTAATCAACTCTTTCTGTTGGATGAGGCTGAAAAATCGGACAGGTGTGGCATTTTTTCCTCCAACAGTAACACACTTTACTTTAGATAACACAGAGTTTGTGTGTCTGTGTCTGTGTGTGTGTGTGTGTGTGTGTGTGTGTGTGTGTGTGCAGGTATGTGAGTTTGAGCGGATCCATTTGTGAGTCCAGGTGTGTGCAGCCGGATCTGCTCCCGACTTCCTGCAGGGGAACTTTTTCTCTGTGGCGCTGCAGTGTAATCTGTTGTCTGACTCACCAGTTTAGTGGACTTGGGCGTCTCCAGGATCTCTGAAGTGATAAAAAGGACAAACAAAGAAAGTGAGAGGCGAGCTTTCATATCAAATCAGTGTTTACCGTCTTTTACAAGGTTTAAAGTCCCACAAAGATCCTGGTGCAAACACGTCAGAGTCAACGCTGACACAGATGCACAGTGAGCTGCAGGAACTGCGCTGCTGCAACACCACAATCACGTCTCTATAATTAGTTTCTCTGTGTCCATTTTCTCCCTTCAGATGAAACTGGAGGACAGTAGCTGTTATCTGTGTGTTGGTGATTTCAGTATTTACACCCTTTTCTTTTATCTGATGGTGGTTTAACATGTCAGTTTTATGTGTGAATGAACACCCTGGTCAACTTCATGCCTACGCACGGCAACAATCTTTTCATATTACTTTCAACAAGGCGCACGTCTGAATCGACTGCCTTCAGATTGATGTAAAGACTCCACAAGGTTAAACATTCAGAGAGAGAACATTACTATAATAAAATGTATTATCCGTCTCCTTGCACTCCCTGTTAATATTTAAAATTTCAAGTTATGCCAACTACAGATGAATGAATGTCAAGCAAAAGAAAAATAATCACAGCTAAAAAAAAGAGTGTTCCTCATAATATTATATTTTATCTTTCTATTGTTTAGTGAACATTTTGGCTCTTTCTCTAATATGTCCTGTCATTTCTAAACTGATTTATAAAAGTTACCTTTGTCTGAAAGGCATCACTTTAACTGAAAAATGAAGCAAAGGTTTACATATTCCATGTCTGAGAAGGGCTTCGATATGCCTCTGGAGACGAGCATCAACTGGAAAAATATACCACTTCAATAATTACTAAAAAAAACAATGAAAAGAAGGGGGTTCATGCTTGAAGCAAGGAGAAAAAACTGCCAATTAAACTAGTAAATATTGTATTTAAACAAAACCCTACAGCTCACATAAATGTTACTTTGCAAGTGTTTGTGTCTCATATAAAGTACAACAAGATATTTTGACCAAAAAATTAGACAAATATACTTGGTGCAACATCTTTTCAATAATTTTTCTATCTTTATTTTGGTGCAGGGCAGCATTTACAGCCACCCCTGCGTCATGAGAACCCTCCTCTGTGTTAAATGTTCAATACGCAAGAAACATCTCACATGTCAAATAAAACATCTGAATCATCGACAGTCTCATTTTTGTTCTCTGCTACTAAAACATCACCCATTACCACAAGTAAGTGCTAAGTGTGTAAGCACTTTTAACATTCTGCACCAGGAAGTGGACGACACGAAACCGATCACAATGCACCAGTCGCCACCACCACCACCCTATTAGATATAGCAGAAGTGAGGCGTAACCATGGAAACAGAGTGCAGCTCCATCCTCCAGGGGATTAAATATATTGGTGACCAGATGTGGAAAAAAAAAATAGGCAATTTATTTTGATTTTGTTGAAAGTAGATAGAGGACAATAATTGAAAACGTCTTTAACGTCTCTTAAAATCAAGGATTAAGTTAGAGGCTTTTCGGGAGCTTCCTCAGCAGATGATGATGATGATGATGATGATGGTGAAGATGAAAAACTGCAGCTGCTAACGGCCCCCGTAATGAGACTGTTTTGTCAACTGGTCTCAAATGAATCTCTCATGATTACTGTGACTTCGTCCTGCAGCCCTGTGTTGAAAGTGAAATAAGATGTTGTTGCTGGCAGTTCTACCCGAATCATCTTCAACACTTTGTTTGAGATGACGTGTTGTTGTTAAGTTTGACATTTACTGATCATCACCTGGTAGACACTTTACTGGAGCACCAGAGGGATTCAAACCCACAACTTTGGCAGTGATGGTGCCACTCTCTGCTTGATAAGTGACTCATCATGACCAAAATAAACCACAGGGTGTCCTTGTAATGAGATATTTAGAAAGAAACTCGAAAACCACACTGACTAACACAGTGCCTTACTTATGCACTTAAACACTGACGCAGAGATGCAGACACAGCAGATGTGGTTAGTAAGTGTCATGTATGCTCAACGTCTGTACTGTCGGCACTCTGCGCTCACTTAGTCTGTATTTCTGCAGGTTTTCTGAAAGCTTACGGATAGGGACCGACAGAGCAGTACCTTCACTAGTCATGGGGGGCAGTGCAGCAGTGTAGACACCACAAGTCCTCTGGTGGTTGTATTGCTTAACATCCATTAATGTGAAGGAGGCATGGAAGTACGTACCCGTGTGTTCTCAAACTGCAGAACTTTTAATGTCCTTGCTTTCCAATACTGCTGCATGTTTAGCATTCTGAGCATGCATGTCCGATTGACAACTTCCATTTCAAGAAGGTCAAAATCGACATGACATGCACTTTGTCTGAGCAAATTTCCCTTTTATTTCACTGGTCAAAGACCTCCAGAATACTAAAAAAACTGAATGCGTGTGTTCTTGCCTCGTTTTGGAACCTTGCCAGTGCCGGGCTCAGGTGTCTCCGGAGATGTCGTGTCGGCCCCATCGTCAACCAGCTGGATCTGAGACGGAGACACAGAAAGAGGAAGAAATACAGCCGGAGACATTTAGTCATTTCTTCCAAAACATCACAGGATTCTGACTGCCAACTATCATATTCATCAGCAGAGCTGGCAGTCAGCAGGCGACAGATGTTAAAGGGCAGCCACAAAAAATTAAATTGACTTGTTTACTGATGTTCATTTAAATGTAGCACTCTCCAAATGAGTCATGATCTTTCCATCTCCATAACAACCTTTACAAGCGGAGTGCAGGCTCAGTCAGCATCAGACAGACTTTCAAGCCAAGCGGGGGATAAAATGAGGAGGATTAGTAATACGACACCTAATCGATACTGACGCTGACCTGTATGTGTCTGTGCCTGCACAGCTGGGTCACAGGTATCATTAACACTATGGAGAAGTTACTCTCAGGGCTCACTCATTGAAACTGTCAATAAGAGGCATCATTAGGTGTCAAGTGCATTAAAATTCAAGAGTGGTCCAGGCCTGATGCCATTTTTCATGGCGTTTAACCACCATACGTATAAATCTGAAGTTATTAGGTGTTTATACATGATCAAAATAATACAAAGTGATATGCAATACATATTTTGTTCTGCATATATCAGCAGGTCCCTGCACAGGGTAACATCATCTGCTGCCTGTAATGAAATATATTCTCTTGTCCTTCTTATGAGGGTCACATTTGCTCTCATTTGTGTCATGAATTGCTTTCCTTTGGGAGGATATTTCTGTATTAAACTTTAGAGTATTCTTACTTAGTTTTTGTCACTGTACTACAATGACACAGCATTTACAGTACAAGTATTTAACAAATTGTTTCTGGCCCCCTTCTATCACTAATTACACTGGCTACACTTGGCACACAAATGGAGCAGAGCATGTAGAGTCATACAGTGATTTCGGGCGTCAACAGAGCCTCTTCCAGTTTCCTTCAAGGGACTATGATCCCTCTCTTAAGGACCCTATTTTAGAAAATAACTGTAGTATGGCGAGAGACAAATTTTTGGATCTTGTCTGAACTGTGCCATCAATTATACATGTTCTTGCAGGAGGTCCAAATAGGCTTAAATGTGTGTGTTCATGCACACACATGCACACTGGTGATGTGACAGACATTACTGCCAATGGCTTTCACACTATTCCACTGAAGGAAAGGTTGTGATAATGTGACAAGAAACGCTGCAATGTGTCAAGAACGACAAGGAGGAAGAAAACTGCTAACTAGTAAACATGGCAAGTGGGAGAGAACTGCCTTCAGGGGCAACTTTCTTCAAGTTAAAGAAACCTGAAGTCGCCGTTTACTGATCTTCTCCAAAACCTAACCAAGTATAGTTTTGTTGCCTAAACACATAGGACACGATACTGGTCTCATGCACGACTTTCAAAGAGCGTTATGGCAGTAAGGATTTCTGGCAGAATGTCCCAAAGGCAAACATCTCCCATAACCACAAACACAGATGTAAACAATGCAGGATTGTATATACCATGACACAAAATGCATTATGGTGGGTAACAGTGAATTTAAACATAACTTTTGTTTGTTTAATGCAAAAGAAAACTCCACAAGAAACCTTGAACTCAACTGTCTGTGCTCTGAGCCTTTGTTTGTGTTTGTACA